>CABHPQ010164842.1:0-31182 GCA_902168405.1 Peromyscus aztecus | reverse complement strand
TCTGTGCCTATTCATATGCTTTATGACAATACATACTTCACATAACTGAGATGTTAGTGCACACACAACTGGCTGTTATCTTTAAGCATCCTCATAGCTGCTATTGGTTAGGTCAATGTTGTGTTTATTGGCATATCTTCATTGCACCAGGTTTAATAAAGACAATATCATTCAAATATTAATTTATCACACACTTTGAACATGTCTACCTCCATGCCCCCTGGTAAGTATTTTGAATCCCCGGTAGTGGGTTTCTCCACCAAAGCAATAAGCTAAATCAAGCTGAATCAATAAGACCAGGTTTAATCTGAGCAAAGCATTCCCAGGTAATCTCAGGGGAAGAAGAGAAATCATGTGGTAGGTCTATGGACCAGAGCTTAAATAGCCTGTAGGTGCAGCCTTGAGCAGCTCAGGAGGGCAGGGTTGAGAGAGGGAGGAGAAAGGCTGAGGTGGAGTTTCCAGCAGGAACACCTCCTTTATTACCATTTCTCCTACCCCTAATGCAATCTCCATTCCTTCCCAAGACCCTCATTTATATGTGGTTTTTATGTATCAGAAAATCTAGGGTCCAGAAATGAGATAAAACATGAATATATAGTCATTTCATTAGTCTATTTCTGGGCTTTTGCTTTTTTATATCTGTGGGGGTTTTTAGTTGTTTATAAATTCTGGATATCATCTGGGCAGTGGTGGTGCGCGTCTTTAATCCCAGCACTCGGGAAGCAGAGGCAGGTGGATCTCTGTGAGTTCAAGACCCGCCTGGGCTACAGAGTGAGTTCCAGGAAAGGAGCAATGCTACACAGAGAAACCCTGTCTCGAAAAAACAAAAACAAAACAAAATTCTGGATATCAGTATCCTGTCACAGGTATAGTAAGCAACTGTAGCTGAAAGTTTTTCTGTGTCCTGCCTGGTCCACAGCCACTCAGACCCAAGTAAATACACAGAGGCTTATATTAATTAAAACTGCAGTCATTAGCTCAGGCTTACTACTGACTATCTTTTACATTTAAACTCAGCCCTTTTTGTTAATTTATATGTTGCCATGTGCTCTGTGGCTTTACCTGTGTGCCATTACATGCTGCTCCCTGGACAGCAGGCTGGCGTCTCCTCATCTGCTTGCCCGCCTATACTTCCTGCCTGGCTACTGGCCAATCAGCATTTTATTTATCAACCAATCAGATCAACACATATTCACAGCATACAGAACATCCCATAGTACCTCCCCTTTTCTGTCTAACAAAAAGGAAGGTTTTAATTTTAACATAGTAAAATTACATATAATAGAACAGTTATCAAGCAAGAATTACAGTTATACTATCTAGTCTATTTGTACTTAGCAAAATTAAAGAAAATATTCTATCTATTTTATGTTTGTGAATCTAAAGTTTTATATCTAATTTATCTTTTATCATAACCAAGGAAAATTATAACTATCTAGTCTTTAACTACATTAAAGACCTCAGAAGGATGTAATATTGTCTAAGTAAACAGGAAGAACATTGTAAGCAACTTCCAAAAATCTAGAATGACAGAGACAGTTGCTGTCTGGACAGTCACCCAAAGCTCTTCTACAATATTGGGGTATCCATCTTCAGCCTATAGGCTTAGAGTCTCTCAATTCTCTCTGTGTCCTGTAGAATGTCTGGCAGTTTCCTCTGCAAAGCAGGAACCTGAAGGACCATCTCATATTGCAAAGTTCAGTGGTCACCTTCCTATGGCTTCTGCATGTTCAGTCGATACATCATTTTGTCAAGCATCCAGGCAAGAACAGTTTCTTGCCCAAAAGGCTATTTTTGCCAAAAAGAAAATAAACTCCATATGGAGTGTCTTCAACATCTATCTTTCTCTTTGAAGTAAATCAGTGCTGCCAGGAGCAGATGTGTCTCACTGTCCAGAAAGTCTAAGTTTTTAAAACATTTTAAATGCCATATTCTGTAGATGTTTGAAGATTACCTACCTAATTGAATTATATCTATATATACCTAGAAAACTTAACATGACTTTAAGTTTGACTATCATAGAAGACTAATTATTAATCTGTATTTCTTAATTAACCACTACATTTCAAATGAGCTGCACAAACATAATACTTTAAATGAGAGTAGAAATATATATAAAGTGTAACAAAATTAACTTTAAATTTGTATCAATAAATTAAAATCTATACCAATGTGAAACATTTTAAGCAAGTTGCTCTTTAAAAGTAGGTCCAACAATCCACCCTTTTATCCTATCATATCTATATCCTATATTTCCATATCATATCCCTTTTCTTCTTTTAGAAAGAGATGACTATGACCAACAACAATTTGCAAACAACAATCAAAACAAAAACAAACATTCATAATCCATTTTTTGGGAATGCGGGCATAGTTTTCTAGGCTACTTCTTGCTGATAAAGGGTGCTGTATTCTTATGGGAATACAAAGAAAATTTTAGGATTATGGTCAAGTCCTGACTGGAGTAGTCTGTGAGACTGTGTTCTCTGAGCCAGTTGCCTTGAAGTTGACTTTGGATGTTGGATGATCTGGGCCATGGTGTCATTGGAGACCTTTCAGGAGGTCTTGGCTGGTCAAACTTGATGTATCCTAACCTAGAACAAATCCATAGCCTCTTGCTTCCTGTGGAAACAAAAGCAGAGCCTCCTTTCCAAAGCAACATATCCTTAGATCCAAATTTTGAAGTCAAAATACCTTTAAAATATACATATTGGTTTAACTGAGAAGCCTTTACAATCAAATGTCTTTCTTCAGTTAAAAATCCCAAAGACAATATAATCCAGACTCTCTGTGTGATTACCATCTTTATGTGGCACATTTTTTATAGTACTTTTACTTTCTCTTTAAAATTTATTTTTTAAAACTTTCTATTTCTTTAATATAACTGTCTATATTCCTTTTTTCTCTCTTTTAAGCCTACATACATTTTTACACACAGTGTAAACCCTTTAGGGTTCATTTCATCTGAGTCTGTATTGTGAATCCATTGCTTTAAACTGCAGTATTACTGGGATTGAAATAGCATCTTTGGCTGCTGGCTCTGCCCACCTCAGCTTTCCAACATGGAGGAACTACAGAACTACCTTTACCACCAGCTTTGGGGGAACCATGTTCACTGCTGGACTTTGGGAAGCAGTGGGTCTATACCTCCATCCAGCAGCATGTAGCCCAAAAACCTCTTTTTTTTGTACTAGTAAAAGCTAAATCCATCACACAGTGTGCTGCTTGGCTCTCAGATGCCACTGTCTACAGTGGCAGGAATTCCCCATGTTGCACTCAAGACCATATGCTGCTGTGAACCCGCCATACTGTAGCTCATGTTTTTAGCTCCGTTTAAAATCTTTTTTTAAAAAAAAAAGCTTTCTCAAGTTTTAGGTGAAAGTCTTGCCCCATGTTGGGCGCCATTCGTAGCTGAAAGTTTTTCTGTGTCCCACCCAGTCCACAGCCACTCAGACCCACGTAAACACACAGAGGCTTATATTAATTAAAACTGCAGACATTAGCTCAAGTAGCTTACTACTGACTGGCTTTTACATTTAAACTCAGTCCATTTTTGTTAATTTATATGTTGCCATGTGTTCCGTGGCTTTATCTGTGTATCATTACATGCTGCTCCCTGGACAGCAGGCTGGTGTCTCCTGACTCTGCCTTCCTCTTCCCGTAATTCTCCTCCTCTGCTTGCCCACCTATACTTCCTGCCTGGCTCCTGGCCAGTAAGCACTTTATTTATCAACCAATCAGAGCAACACATATTCACAGCATACAGAACATCCCACAGCAAGCAACAACTTTCATTCATTCTGTAGGCTGGGTGTTCACTGAATGAACTGATTCCTTTGGTGTGTAGAAACTTTTCAACTTTCATTTTTAGTTCTTGTTGTTATTTCCTGAGCTGTTGGAGTCCTTTTCAGAAAGCCTTACCTACCTCACAAAGTGTTTTTCTTTCTGTTTTTCTCTAGTAGTTTCAGAGTGTCTGGTCTTGAAGGTATTTGACAGATTTTGAATTGAACCTTTTGTTCAGGGTGAGAGAATGTGATCTGGCTTCATTCGTCCATGCATGCCATCTTTCACCAAACTCTCTCCTTAGAGTCCATGACAGTAGGTTAGCAGTTTTCAGATTTATGCAGCCCTATTCCTCATGGTGCTGTGTTGGGACTTCTGTTTGGGGGATTGCTTGTAGTGTTTTAATTACTGGTATTGTTTCACTGGTGGTGCTGGCAGTGCTCAAGGAGGACAAGGTTTTTGTAAGGTTGTGGCATTCTTTTGCTCCACTGGACTTCAGGCTCAGCAGTTAAAACCTCCCAGCTAGCTTCAAGGCACCAGGCTTGAGCATCAGTTCTACTTCAAGAGCAGAACACTATGGGAATAGCCACACCTGGTGGATAGGTCCATAATGAAAACATAGTAACAGCTAGTTAAAAACAGGTAACTCTCTCAACTCAGATTACAAGGGCCAATAAAGGAACAGGGCTGGCAAGAGGAGGGCTGGACAAGAGACAGACAAGAACAACTAGTAATTCATATTTGAGGAACAGAAAAATTAGAAGAAGAGAGAAAAGTCAAAAGCAGTGGGGGAACAGCAAAGATGAGAATGGAGGTAAGTCAGAACCAGCCAGAAGGAGAATAAAAAAGAAAACAGTAAGCAAATACAAACAGAAAACCTAAAATAATCCTAGCACTCAGGATGCTGAGGCAGGAAACCCCACCATGTCCACAACTCCAGAGAGAGGGAGAGAGAGAGAGAGAGAGAGAGAGAGAGAGAGAGAGAGAGAGAGAGAATATTAGGGGATGTGGTCTGTACATAGTCCTGTAAGGTCCAAGCCCCTGTGCCAGTCATGGGAGGCCAGGAGATGGAAGGGAATGGAAGGAGCCACAGGCACATCTGACGTGCTTTATTTGCTGGCTCTCAGGCTGTTCAGAGGTATAGACACAGGCCTACAGAGACACGCAGGTAGACTGTCAAATGGTAGGGAGAAGATGAAAGCTCAGGTCTCTTTCCTTAAGGACACGTTTGTACAGAATCACATAAAAGTATCACTTTTGCAAGGAATGGTTGTATATCAGTATATATTACTGTCTACAGATCCCTGGTGTCATCGATTTTGTGCTCACTTATTAACATCCTGCACTGTTTGTCTTGGTCCATACTATATCAATATCTGTGCTATGTTGTCTAAAGATAAGCTAGCCCCTATGACCCTGTGTACCCTACAGGTCTCTCACATGGGCACAGTTTCCAGGCCTGGCTCTGTAGTCCACCACAAGCTATGGCTCAAACCAGATATCCATATCACAGAACATTGCTGCATTCTGATTCAAAGTTTTCCCTCTCTGGCTAGAAATATTCTGTAGGTCAAATGATAGAACACAGTGCCATGGCACTTCTTCTGAACTCCCAGGATAAGCCATGCAGGGAGGGATCTTTGCCTCCGGAATGGCCTAACCTCCAACTCACTAAGATTCTTGCTAAAATGGCTTTTTGTCAGTCCTCTGTTAGAGTTTCCTAGCACTTCCCCATCCCCTCCCATAAACAGTTCCCACCCCTGTGGCTCTCTCTCTCAATCTCTCTCTCTCTTCCCCTCTCTCTCTCTCTCTCTCTCTCTCTCTCTCTCTCTCTCTCTCTCTCCCTCCCTCCCTCCCTCCCTCCCTCCTTCCCATCTCTGTCTCTATCTGTGTGTGTGTGTGTGTGTGTGTGTGTGTGATGTGTGTCCCTCTACCTCTCCTTAAAATGTACCGCTGTTAAAAGCACAGTACAAATATTGAGGCTTTCTCTGTTTTGAGCTGTGGTTCCAGTCTCCAGCAGTAACACTCACCTTGGAAGGAGGGAATCCTTCACTGAAGTTGAGCCCTCTGAAACACACTCTGGAGTCTCCTCCTGTTCTGCTTTCTGAAACGTGTTTTTCCTTTGCTATGGAAACTAGTGTTTTCCTACCATGACCTACATCACAGATGGAGGTTCTGCAACTGACCCTGGGTTATTACATGGAGAGTTCATCAGTACATTCCTGTGTTATTCACCACATCCCACTCACGTTCTTTTTTTACTTTACATCATTATGTTAGGATGTGAGCAGAGGGACCTTTACTCACTGTTCGTGGGAGTGCAAGCTTACAAGATGATCCAGCTCTGCTCCTCTTGTGCACATACCCAAGAGAGTCTACACACTATCACAGAGATATAGATTCATTCTATAAACAACACATTCATGTGTTACCTGAAATTTTGAGAAGTCTACCAAAGTCAATCATGTTACTGGGAACATCAGAGTCCCCTTTCAGGTGTCTTTTTCTTAATAATAAGTTTAAGAACAGACAGAAATGTAAACTGAAGGACAATTTTATTAAATGAATTTAAAAGAAAACCTCCATGGCAGGCAAGCTGGAAACCTCAGCAGTAGCTTGGACGAGGGAGACAGAGAAGAGGAAGGGGAAGGCATGCCATTTAAGTTGAGATAGTACAGAGGTCAGCCACTTGGTGGACAAGCAGCCCCTGGTAGAGTGGAAGATTGAGAGATGGGTGAAAAGGCCCACCGTACCAGAGAAAGCGTATTTACCTCTGGCTAATGTCTGAAAGTAAAAGACGAAAAAGAAGAAAAAAGAAAAGTTGGGCAGACCCAACAGAAACTCAGGGTAGCTTATAGGAACTGGCTACAGAGCTGGAATTCTGGGAAGGAAAAGTACATTACCTCAGTAAAAGGCTAACTGTTCCTCTTATCTCTTAAGCATGGTTTAAGGTAAGTGTGTCTTCGTAGGGGGTCCCTACGAAGCCAGGTCATGGCACTGACCAACTGTAATTTTAGATCTCCACCCAGGTCAGAGATTTAATTCTCTTGACCGGAAGGAAATTGTTTCCCTTAATGGGCCTTTACTGATACTATTATTAATTCTCTATTTGCAATAACAAAGAAATGGACACAGCCTCAATATATACCTACTGATGAATGGATAATGAAACTGTGGTACATCTGTACAGTGGAATTCTAATCAGATGTAAAGAAAATGGAGTGATAGAATTTGAAGGAAAATGGATGAAACTGAAAAGTATTATATAAAGTGAGTAGCTCAGGCTCACTGAGATGAATTATCACATGGTCTCTGTCACACACAGATCCTAGCTTCCAGCTTTTATATATGTGCAGTTCTATGGGAATATGAATATAAGTCATGCAAGTAGTGAAGAGACAGTACAAGGGGAAAAGCTTTTAAGAAAGGAAGACATCTAGGGTAATAAAACATTTATGACATGCAAGAAAAATCAAGGTGGGCGTCTGCAGGGACAGGGCGGGGAGAGCTGGAGGAGTGTGGGAGTATCACCCCCCAAAATATGTACATAAATGCCATATGGAAACATGGTTCTTTGTATGCTATATTTTTATTTTAAATTCTTCTGCTGAAAAGTATAATATCATGATAAACATTTTCATACAATATTTGTGACTATACAATAATGATGTTTCTAAGGACCATGGATTTCAGTCAGGCAAAAAAATTTATTAGAAATGGACTCTCAGATGCCAAGTCTCAGAAATACTCCACAGAGACAGCAGGTTATCCATACTCTAGGAAAAGAAGAATAGAGGCATAGTCCTTAAAGGAATTTCTTATTTTCATAACAAAAGTATACAGAATAAAAATATAATATACAAAGAAACCCTTCAGTTACAAACGTGGTCTCTGTGCCCAAATTGTCTGTTGTCAAGTCTTTCTAAGTTGAGCAGCTGGACAACCTTGAGTGACTTGGTTGTATTCTCTGTGCCCTCTTTTTTCATCTGTGTGTTTAGAATTAAGATTACCTTTCCCATATGGAATCATAGAACATTCTTTCTAGCTTCCTGCTATGTTTGTTTCCTCAGATTTTATATAGTGATAGTAAGATGTAGTGACATAAGATTATTGTAAATTTAAATAGCCTAGCATATGTAGTATGTTTATTGTAGTAAATATTAATATGTGAGAGACATTTCAGTGGTGCTTGGTACATGTAGACCACTCAACAAGCATTACTCACTATTGGAAAATACTACGATTGTGAAGAAAATGTTATGATTTTTATTTCTAGGTGAATTATCATGGACCATAAAAAGGAATATTTACTTAACTTCAAAGGCTATAATTTTGAAAGATCTTTAGTTAAAATGAACATAGTGGAAAATATGGAGGATTATGAAATTAGAGATGATGATGTCTTCCTAGTCACATTTCCAAAATCTGGTGAGTGGCATGAGTAGGCCATACGGCATTCGTATTTGTTTTGGTTCGATAATAAGTGCATAAATATTCTCCTTTCCACACACCGTCACCTGCTATCTCAGACAATGCTTAAATTTCCAATACATTGAATTTTGTTGACAAGATTTCTAAGACAACTGTAATCTACTTAAACTTTTCAAAAACAGAAAAAACAAAACAAAAACAAAAACCCTTAAGCAGTGAGGTTTCCCAGAAGGATTACTCTTGGGGTTCATGAGGCTAATCGGGACAAGCGCACACAAGCACTCCCGTTTTACTACGCAGTCCTGTTGGACATGAAGAGGGACAGAAGTTCCCTTTACAAAGGGAACTTCTACCTCAGCAGAAGGTAAAACTTGGAGGTCTTGGTTTAAGTTTTTGCAGTGGTTACCAGACTAAACAGCAAAGCTACAAGTGTTTCGATTTCACATACCCCCTCCCCGCTTAGTGTTGCTGCCCATGAACAATAACACCAAGATTTTATATTCATATTTGACCACTTCATTAAATAAAGACACTTTGCAAAAAGACTTCTTTGTTCATATCCAGTCCTACTTTGTTTTCTGTCTTTGCGATGCTTAGTGTGGTACAGAACTTGAAGGACTCTGGGAGGCAGTCACTCTGTTTCACTGTAGATAGTAACTAAATAACTCAGCCACTAGACAGCACTGGGTGCTTCTGAAGGTCCTCAGGAAGACTGAAATGGGTGATGAGTGTTTATATTGTACCACACAGGATGCCGACTTCCGTTGTTATCAGCCCCGGAGTCTGTGATGTCTTGACATGATCAGTTCTTTCAAAATTTCAGTCTCTGCTACAAATGATGCACTGTCACTCCTCACTGGGTACAGTCATTGGTTAATCAAATCTACACTGCCACCAATGAATTATCTGGAATAGCCATTAATAAACAAGGCTAGACCTCAGCACTGTGGCATTTGATCCCATGGGGTCTACTCTTAAAGGGAATAGAATTGGAATTTTGCATGTATTTCTCAAACACTTCCACTGTATGACTTGATCTAATAGTCAAGAGGCCAGATGTCAATAACATCGAAATCTGTGGTTTCCTCTTTCAATGTGTGTATTATGATCTATGCCAGAGAAGTATCTGAGCATACAAAACAATTCCAAAGGGGGTGGAAACTGGAAATATTTAATTTAAAATTAAAATATTTAATTTAAAAATTCTATTAGCTTTTCTACACTTTTAAAAGGCAAGCAAATAATGAAGTAATTTCAGAAATAAGTCAGAATTTCCCATAAGCAACAATAAAGTGGCATTCAGTAACTACTATATATTTTATAAAAATTAAGAAATAATGTAGACGGCTCCAAATAGAAAAAAAACAACAACAACAACAACCTTGTAGCAAGACAGAAATACCGCCCTCCCCCTGGTGTATCTGACCCCACTGTTTTTTATCCATATGTATTGGTACTATACTTTACTGTTACTATCTGAAAATGTTATATGCCAAGAGCAGTTAAATATTACCAAAAGGACCCCACACGAAGCACAGAATACACAGACACTGCAAGAATAATCTGGGTTATCACTACCAAATCACCGCATATATTTAAGTGAGAAAGGAACACAGAGTTGTTGATTTCAGCCTTACCAACTTTCGTGTTACATACAGGCAACGGGGAATGAAAAGTGGGCATATCCAAGCATATTTGGAGTGTTTAAGGAAAAGAAAGTTCTAAACTTGTCGAAGATTATGATATTACTGTTGGGATTCATTATTAAGACCTACTTCAGGATTGAAAATGGGATTACTATGTCTTTTTACAGGTACCATCTGGACTCAACAGATCCTCAGCGCGATATATTTTGAGGGCCACCGAAACAGTACTGAAAATGTCCAAACCATGGACAGAATACCATTCTTTGAGTACAATCTTCATAATTTTGACTTTGCCAAAATGCCATCACCACGCATCTTTGCTTCCCACCTCCCATATTATTTAGTACCAAAAGGTCTCAAGAACAAGAAAACCAAAGTAGGTCATAGAGCTTAGTCCCTTATTGTACCCACGAAATGCCTTCTCTAAGTACTGAATAATTAGGTTATTCCAATGTTTTACTATTATAATGCAGCTGCTATGGGCATTCTTGAGTATGTCTCCTGGGTACTCTTCCACCATCTTCTCTAGAATCCACATCCAGGAATAGAATTGCAGAGCCCCAATTATCAGAGGATTCAATTTATGGAGGTGCTGCAGTATTTCTGAAGAAAGCAGAAGTGTCATTTCTCGCTGAAATGTCCAGTAGATGAGTTCTTAGTTTTTCTCTAGTAACTTGACAGATAAGACTTTTAAAGGCTTATTAATATGACAGCTACCAAAAGGTGTCTCAAATGTATCTTAATTTGCATGCTCATGCTCATAATGGAAGTAATCGTGATTTATGTTTATTGGCCAGAGTTATTTTTGATTCTGTGAAAAGGCCCAACGTTTTATGACATTTATGATCAGTTTGCTTCATATCGCTTCTAGATAGGAATCTATTTTAGCTCAATCGCATTGTTCTTCTCATGTATGTTTTGATTAACAACATTCTTAATTTTAGTGTTATCAAACTGATTGGTTTTTCTTTTAAATAGATTCACATTTTAGCCTGGAGAGGTGTTCTTTGGGTTTTGGTTTTTCTTTCTTATTCTTTTCCTCCCTCCCTTCCTTTATTTCACTTTTTTTTCTTGTGAGAGCCTGGCATGGACCCAAAGCTGGCATGAACTCCTCCTCCTGCCCGATATTCCCAGGTGCCAGTATTGTGGTCACACTCCCCCAGATTATTATTTCTATGTGTGAGTTTTTATACTCTTAACTCATGTTTAAGTTATTTTTCAGAAAGATAAGATGGAAAAACTCATTTTTCTTTGAAGATTATATGTGGATTACTAGGTATATCAATATGACATATTAGTTTTTGTTTTTAAACTTATCTCTATTGCTACCTTAGTTATACAGTGATATGACATAACACTCATCAACTGACCGTCATGACAAATTAATTTTCCTTTAAAATTTTTAATTAAAAATTTTATACAATATATATATTGATCATATAAGGCAAATTATCAGTATTTATTAACATTAAAATAATATTACTTTTTGAGAATTGAGCTACATTCTTATACATGTAGGAAATACCATGGAGAAAGGATGTTTATTGCAGTACTCTCCATAATACCAAAAAGTAAATAATAACCATTTGACTTTTCACAGCTCAAAGACTAGAAGATATAATTATGCTTATTGTCATTATCAAATATTATAAAATTGTCTTTAAAGCTTATAAGCATAACCAATGTTTTTTTAAAGAAATAATCCCATAATTCTGTCTACAGATTCTTTATGTCTACAGAAATCCTAAAGACATTTTGACATCCTATTTTCATTTTTCAAATTTGATGGTTAACTTTGAAGCTTCAAATTCTATGGAAAGTTTTCTGCAGATGTTTCTAGATGGGAGAGGTAAGTGTTAATTCATCCACCCAGACACAAAAGCTGATTACACAGTTAGCCAAATTCTCAAATGGAGCAGAGCAATGAAATGCCCTGCTTTTCTGAAAGGAACAGGAAAAGAATACCAGAACAAGCAGCACAATACCAGACAAACAAAAAACAGAACCCAAAGAACTTATCTCTGGGGACCATTGACTGTCCACTCGAGCTGTCATCAGCTGGGTTTTCTATCTTTAGACACCACTTGAGGACTGTCAAGGCTGCACAGGCATGTCGTGTAGGAACTGTTTTGGTTTACAGATATTCTATTAATTCCTTCCAACTAGTGACAACGGTAGAGTAATCCATTCTGGCAGAGCAAATGCTGAGGGTGAGTGTGTGCTTTGCATGGGCCTGTGGAAGGCCTTGTACAGCAGTGGTGGAACCATTTATTGCAATACTTAGGTGGATTAACTAATCCAAGAGGCTCAAAGCATGTGGAGTCAGGATCTCTATTCAGATTCTGTGCCACTGTAGACAGTGAACATGGTTGCCCAGGCCTCATAGAGAACAAGAGTTTCAATAGAAACGTGTGACCTCTGTGGAGAAGTAGGAAAATGAAACAGTGTGCCCTAAAGTCATCTGCAGTCTAGGCCCTTGAGTTTCTGGATCACTTCCTTCCTACTCCTTATATAGGCGGGTTTCTACGATGTCAGGTCATTGTTCCCCTAAACCATTAAACATTTTAAAAAGGGATATAGATGTCCATTGCAGGGACTCTTTTATTTCTGAAAATTCCAAACCAGAAAATGAAGAAGAGAGTTTGTCATTTACTACGTGCACACACAGGTTGACATTTTTTGTTTGTTTGTTTGTTTGTTTGTTTGTTTGTTTTTCAAGACAGGGTTTCTCTGTGTAGTTTTAGTGCCCATCCTGGATCTCGCTCTGTAGGCCAGGCTGGCCTCGAACTCACAGAGTTCCGCCTGGCTCTGCCTCCCGAGTGCTTGGATTAAAGGCATGTGCCACATCCTTACTCCTTACCTTTGTTCTCAGTGGTAGGAAGCTGTTGGTTTGACCACATCAGAGGCTGGTATGAACACAGACATGACTTCAACATTATGTTCCTGAGCTATGAAGACATGAAGAAGGTAAGATGAGAAAGTTGTATTTTTAAATGATTTCTTTTGCACTGTTCTTCTCTTGGTTGAAACCGTGTTCTCCCAGTTCTCTTCATACTTGCATTCTCCTTTGGACTTTGGGTTGGAGATGATTCCTAATGTCCTGCCTCGCCCTCACTCCCTGGACTTCCTCAGGACTCTCTTCTCCCTGTACAGCCATCTCTTGTGATCCCTTCTCATGCGACCACCTGTGTCTAGGAAACCTCAAAAATTCACAGCAGCAGTTGCTTTCATAATCAAAAACTTTATCATCACCTATCAATGGCATCCATTAGTGGCATCTGGTGTGATATTCCTGGCCAGGAGTAGAGTGTGCATTGATCACATCTTGCCACTCTTCTCGAATTGCCATTCCTTTCTTCTCCCAAGACCCTCCCCGATCACTATTAAACACAATTCTCCTTAAAAGTTGACTTTTAAGTTTCCACGGATGAGAAAACGCAGACATTTGTCTCATTGTCTGTCTTATTTCACTTGACCTGATGTCCTTAGCTTCATACATTTTACTGCAGATGACAGAATTTCATTTCATTTTAATGTCTGAGTAATAATCTATTTTATATATATTGTGTATGAGACATATCTTAGGCTGAGTCCACATATTGTGGTTGAAAATATACAGCAATAGCACTAGATAACAATAAGTTTTGGATGGTGACTTCATTTCTATTGGCTATATACTCAGAGATGCTATAGCTGACATGATGATCCACTTGACTATAGTTTTCCATGCTCACTACCTAATGAGGGCCAGCAAAGAGCAGCGAGGCACTTAACTACTATAAAATGTGGACAATTAGAGCCATAAACCAGAATGGACCAATTCTTTGTTTTATTTTTGTTATTTGGTTTCTTTGTTTTAGATAGCATCTCGGTGTGTATTCATGGTTTGTCTAGAACCCTTTATTTAGACTAGGCTAGCCTTGAACTCACAGAGATCCTCCTGCTTCTGCCTCCTGGGTCCTGGAATTAACAGTGTTTGTCACCTCACCCAAGACAGGCAAAGTTCGCCATGAAGGCGCCAACAGCTTCTTTATCTTTCCGTTCTGTGTAATGCTGAGTGTCTGCTCCTACCCCCGGCTCCCAGTTTGACTTTGCTGAGTTTGTCTGAGTTAAAGTTTCTACTAAAATTATTCACTGAGATTTACTTTTCACTAGTCAAAGATAGTCTGTTTTTAATTTGTTCTCATTTATAGTATTGGGTTAAGGGCAATTTAAAATTTTGTCTTTTACCTCCTTGAATATAGTATTATGTTAAAATTATTTTCAAGAATTCCATTATTGGCAGCATCCAAACCCTTATCATCTTTTTTCTCTTTCTTTTAGCTGCATTGTTCTATTTCTCATGTTCTTCCGGGTCTTGGTTTTTCGGTCAGTCACTGTACATCAAAGTCATTTGTATAAATCAATTAGCTTTCGAATCCTATTATTTTATCCACCACAACACACTTTATTTCTTCCACAAATGAACACGTACAAAGATGGAGCCCAACACACTTAAGCCTGCTTAGCGGGGCCCCAAATTACCTGGTTCCCACATGCAAATGCATCTCTGTTTCTTGTATTTCTTGCATAGAGTCCTCTGAAGTTCAGCTTTCATTAAATATGGAAGGGATTTCAAGCTTCTCTCAATCGGTATTCATTCTTACATGGACAATGGAAATCCATGCGTTCATTCTTATTTATTTATTTTTGTTCTTGAATTGGAGGTAGTACTTCATCGTCATGACAAACGTTGTAACTTCTCTGGGTAAAATTAATCTCTCACAAGCAACTACTATGTCCCTAGTCATGCTATGAACCCCAGTTGTACTCTTAATCATGATTTTAACAACCACAAGGTAAAATGTGCCATTTCACTACAATGACTTGTTACGCAACCATTTGTCTCTACTGCTCTCCTAATCCTTCTCTGCTTGTCAAACTGAAACCCTAGGATCATTCAACCATAACTTCTCCTTTTCCTCCTCTCAGTCCCTGAACATCACCACCCTGCTTTCCTCCTCCAGTAATTTCTTCATGCTCAATACTTGGTACGAGTGGAAACAGGCAGTTGTATTTTTATTGACTTATTTTGCTTACTATGATGTCCTCCATGTCATCAAGGCTTGTTGCATCACATGTCAGGAATCCCTCTCTGTGTCTGCATAGTATCCCATTGTATTTATGTTCTGTGATCTATATATATATTTGGCTTGTTTCCACATTTGAGCTGGTGTGCATACTGATGCTGTGAATACGGATGTGCAAATCTTTCAGAGATTTTTGGGCTCAATTGTTTTGAAATGAGAAGTGAAAGCCAGGAGTGGAGTTGCTGGAGCATATGGTGATTCTGCTTTTATTTTGTGAAGGAAGCATCGTACATTTTCCTTTAAAGATGTACCATTTTACACTCTACCAACAGCAGCATCATTTATGGTTTACGTCAGTTGTTAAGGAAGAGCCATCATAATAGGTTACACGTGGTAGGCTCTTCTTGTCGGTTTCCATTTCCCAAGTGACTAGTGATACAGAGCATCTTTCTCCTCCATTTAATAAATGTTTCTAGAATCCCTTTGAGGATGATTTATTTAAAGTTTTAATTGAGTTGATTTTGTTGTGATTTCTGGGCATAATCCTGTATCAGATAAATGACTTATAAATATTGTTCCCATCCTGTAGATTAACTTTTCACTCCATTGAATAGGTCCCCTTTTACATAGGCGTTATGAAGTTTGATGTAATCAACTCAATTCATTTTTCTTTAGCTATCTGTACTTGTAGAGACATATCCAAGACACCACTGTGAAATCCTTTGACGTAAATCATTCCCTCTAAGTCTCTCTGTAAGAGCATTGAAGTTTAAGCTCTTGCTTTTATGTTTGACCCGAATTTCAGTTGTTTGACATACATTGTAAGGTGAGAATTCAGCTTTATACTTTTGCATATGGGCATCCAAGTTACCCAAGAACATTTGTTGAAATGAATGACCTTTCCCATGTAAAGTTCTTGGTAGTCACATCAAAAATCATCTGATCATTGTAAGTGAGAGAGGATTCCTGGGAGGCCTATTCTGTTCTATTGGTTCACGGCTGTATTCAAGTCACTATCACACTAATAGCATTACCATGACATTAGAGTAATTTTTTGTGGGTAGAGATGGTTCAGCAGGTAAAGGGCTTGCTGCCAATCCAGATGGCCTAAATTCAATCCTTGAGACATACATGGTGGAAGAAGAGAACCAGCTCCTATGAGGTGTCCTATGACTGAGTGTGTGTGTGTGTGTGTGTGTGTGTGTGTGTGTGTGTGTGTGACACACACAAATATATAAATAAGCAAATAGGTAAAGTGTAATAAAGTAATTTTGATATCTGAAAATGTGACTCCTCCAAATTTAATCTTCTATTTCAAGACTGGCTGTTCAGGGTCTCTGAGATTTCATATGATTTTGGACAGATTTTCTTTTCTCTCTCTTTTTTTTTGCAAAAATGAAAAAAATCATTGCCATTTTAATTCAGACTGCATAGAATTTGTGGGTTGGTTTGTCTAGTGTCTTTAAAATAACTGTCCTCCAATTCATGAGTGTAGGACACTGTTCTGTTTATTTCTGTTTTCTTCTACTTTCATCAATGTTCTGTTGGTTTCAATGGACCTGTCTTTAGCCTTTTTTAACTTTACTCCTAGGTTTTTTAGTCCTACCATTTCAAAATTGATGTATTTTTTTTTCTTTTCTTGCTTTAGGATTACTCATTACTAGTATTTAAATTTTCAGCTAATATTTGTATATTGACTTTGATTTTATATCTTACAACTTTGTAAAATCTCACTATTTTAGCAGATCCTTGTGCTTTTCCTAGTTTTTCTTTTTACATATGAGATTATACAATCTGCTTTACAGAGATAATCTTACTTCTTTGTCTCTAGTTTAGATGGTATGTTTCTCTTTCTTGACTAAATGCTCTGCCTATTATTTCCCAGTAATACATTAAATAAATAGAAGTAGTAAAATCTAGCTTATTGCAGACTTCAGAAGAAAATGATCATGTTCTTCTCAACCAAATGTGATTCTAGTTATAAGTATTTAATACACAGTATTTTGCACTGAGGTACTTGACTGTTGCTTAGTTAGCTTAGTTGTGTTGTTAGCTGTTTTTGCTCTTTTGTGGGGGCTGCCACCCAACTCCCAAATAAATTACACATGGAGGCTTATTCTTCCTTATAAATACCTGGCCGTAGCCTGGCTTGTTTCTTGCCAGCTTTCCTTAACTTTAAATTATCCTGTCTTTCGCCTCTGGGCTTTTCCCATTCTCTTACTTCTGTAAATCTTACTCTTACTCCATGGCTTGCTATGTAGTTAAGTGGCTGGCCCCTGGAGTCCTCCTCCTCTGGCTACTTCTTCCTCCCAGATTTCTCCTTCTATATATTCTCTCTGCCTGCCAGCCCCACCTATCCTTTCTCCTGCCTTACTATTGACCGTTCAGTTCTTTATTAGACCATCAGGTGTTTTAGACAGGCACAGTAACACAGCTTCACATAGTTAAACAAATGCAACATAAACAATAGTAATACATCTTAATATTCTACAACAAGTTTGTTGATATTTTTATTTAACAAAGATATTGAGACAGGTGTAGTAGCTCCTACCTCTAATCCTAGCCCATGGGATGCTAAGACATGAAGGCCATCCTAACTTTGAGAGCATCCTAGACTACATATTGAATCCAGGCCAGCTTCAGAGTCTCAAAAAAGTTGTGTTTTATTAATGGCTTATTCTGTATCAATGATACTAAGTAATGATTTCACTTATTTCTTCACTCTGTTCCTACGATGTTTTCACATGTTGAAGAATCCTTGCATTTCAAATGTAAATTCTACCGTTCATGTAACATGGTTAGCTGTAACTCATACCTCCATTTAAGGTCAGTAATTCCTCAACCCATGACTTTTTCAGGACCTCAGAAGCTCAGTGCTTAAAATCTGCAGTTTTCTGGAGAAAAAACTGAGTGATAAGGATGTGGATGCTGTTGTGAGACAATCTATGTTTCAGAACATGAAATCTGACCCACGAGCAAATTATGAAGATATTATAAAAAAAGAAATTGGGACAAGAAATGAAGAGGGAAAATTTCTCCGCAAAGGTGATATTTAGTGGTCTACAGCAGCAAAAAAAAAATGTTGAGTGTTCCTTGGAGTACCTAGGAGAAATAATCTGTGTTTCCAATGTATTTCTCCAGGTGATAATGACATTTGGAAGCATCAAACATTTTAGCTGACAGAGAACCTGAAGGGTTTCTAGTAGTGTTTTAGAAAAAAAAAACTGACAATTTCAATTACTAAATAGATATGACTTTCCTTCCTTTTAGGCCATACAACCTAACCTTTTAAAGTATGTCAGCAGTCTCGTCCTAGGCAATAGATGTGTTAGAAGTGAAGATTCTAATTAATCTTGTGCTGTTGTTTTGTTGGTTTGTTTTGTTTTATTTTGGTTTTTGTTTTGTTTTGTTCAGTGTGTGTGTGTGTGTGTGTGTGTGTGTGTGTGTGTGAGAGAGAGAGAGAGAGAGAGAGAGAGAGAGAGAGAGAGAGAGAATAAGAAAAAGAGAGAGAGCGGGAGAGGGAGAGTGTGTGCATTTCACAGTGTAGTCCAAGCAACCAAGGCTGGCTTAAATTCATAATCCTCCTGTCTCTGCACCATACCCCTCCCTGAATGCTAGGATTACAGACATGAAGCACCATGAACTCCTAGACAAGAAGAGTTTTATTCACTATTTTTTCTAGGATATTGTACAAGTAAACTTACCGTATGTTTATATTGAAGACAATGTTTAAAATGCTGTTTCCTCCTTATGAGATTATTTTCATCATAAAAATTAGAGTGATATCTTAATAACTTTATCTAATATGAATTCAATTAAGTAAATGGGCAATAAACTTATTATGATCTCATTATATGCCAGGAGATGTGGATAAGAATGAGCATTTCCCTCTTGATAGTCTTTTAACATATTATTACTATGAGCATTAGCTTGTATTTTAATATCTGGATTTTTATATTTTTCAAAAACTCTTTTATTTTTTTCTCTCCTGCCACTTAACATCAACTCTCACATCTCATTTCTCAGTAAGACTAAATGTCTTGCCCATGATAGCTTGCCCTCTGTTCCAAATACAAACAATCATATCGTTGTCTCTGACAACTGAAGACCCCAAATGTCTACTTTCATTTTAACTAGTGTAGAGATCATTTCAAATTCTTATCCAGTACAATTATAACATTAACTCTTTTAGCATTCTGCATCACCTTGACTTGACTTGCTGAAAACCTCTGGGTCTCATTTTTTTTCTCTTTAAAATGAAAAAAAATACATACCTCATAAGGCTGTGTTTGAAATATATTGTGTTTGAAGTATAAGTGTTTTCTTAGTATAATGATTGGTACACAGTAAAATGTACTTTTAAAATTCTAATATATTTAACTTTTAAAGGGTTTTCTTTTTTTCTAAAAATTGGTTATAACTCAGTGGTGATAGCTAGTGATGCCTATTTTACTATGCAGCTACTCTGAAGCTTCTACTCTGAAGCTATTGGACATTCTTCTGTGATGAGAGGAGAGGTAGACAACCAAACCCTACTGAGAACTCAGCGATGGGCAATGTGAGCATTAGAGAATAGTAGATGCTGCCGTATGCTTCTTTTTTTTTTTTTTTTTTTTGGTTTTTCGAGACAGGGTTTCTCTGTGTAGCTTTGCGCCTTTCCTGGAACTCACTTGGTAGCCCAGGCTGGCCTCGAACTCACAGAGATCCGCCTGGCTCTGCCTCCCGAGTGCTGGGATTAAAGGCGTGCGCCACCACCGCCCGGCTGCCGTATGCTTCTTAAGCACCTTACTTACGTGGGTGCTGCACTGTGCTTCTCCCATTAGGTACCATTGGAGACTGGAAACATCATTTGACCGTGGAGCAGAATGAAAGATTTGACAGAATATTCTACAAGAACATGAAAAACATTCCCTTAAAGTTCATCTGGGATATAAATGAGGAGTAGAATTTTAATTACCATGTGAATTAATCATATAAAAATGTACTAGCTGGAGGCCATATTTTAACATTAAAATTAATTAATTCTGCACACTTAGCTATTAATCATAAAGCACAATTCGTGAACAAAATGATTAATTTGTGCTGAGGTTGCTTGCCATAACATTAATTTCAAAGGTGACCATGAGCATTGGTATCCTTCACCAAATGGTTTAACAGAAAGCATCAGACAAAGCTTGTAGATGTCTTCAGAGAATATTCTTATAGTTCACATTTTCTTTCCCTTCAATTCATTCAGGATCAAGTAAATATTAAAAATCCATTTATTCTTATAATTAGACTTTAATCCTTTGCCTTTAAAGTCAATAAGACTGTTAAAATGTGCTGTGTGAAATAAAAAAGAGGAGATGTCATATACAAACACATATGCCTTTTAAAAATAATTTAACAGGTCTCAGTTTGCAATAAAGACATGAAAATCAAAGATTAAACACATACTGGTCCAAGTGCAGATGACCAGGATCTGGGCCCACACCTGGGGTCATGTGGGGATTTGAGGGCCATGCTGCTGTTGGGTCCCTGCTGATCTAAGTGACCTGCACTGCCAATCAGGACCATGGTACATGTGAGCCTGAGTTGCTGCCCAGGACCATGTCTGGGTCCATGTTCCAATCACAGATGGAGTCTGTATTGATTTCTATGGCCCGTAGTGCCACTAAGGGGCCTTAGTCAGATGTCAGGGGCCTGGGCCACCACCTAGGGCCACATTAGTATCTGTGGGTAGAGTCTCTGCTGGGGCAATGTAGATCTGAGTAGCCTGTGCGGCCTCCCAGGGCCATGGTATGCTCTGGGCCTAGACTGCTATGAGCCATGTCTGGGTCCATGATTCTGCCACAGCGGCCATCTGTGTTGATGTCTATGGCTCCTTTTACCACCAAAAGCAGCGAGGATAGGGCTGCACAGAGTTGGCCCTACTCCTCAATGGCTGCACAGAGTTGGCCCTGCCCCTCAAAGGCTGCACTGAGTTGGCCCTGTCCCTCAGTGACTCCACCGCTCTGGAGAACAGGCCCTGCACCTCCTCAGGGCAACACAGCAGAACTGTCCCTGCTGGTGGGGTTGTGGGTGAGCAGACCCTGAAGACAGGAGAGTGGGAAGGCTAGCCCCAAGGTCTGCCCATGGTGGTGCAGGCTAGGGAAAGATACCCCTTTTGTCCTTTGCTCCTCACCCCTTACCGTCTACTGCAGGCAGGAAAAGCTGATCCTGGGGTCACGAGAGTGGGTGAGCTGATCCTGCCCCTCACCAGCTTCAGGACTAGGAAAAGCAGGCCCTGCACCTCACCTGGGCAGCACAATGGAGCTGACCCTGTTGGCAGGGGGGCAGGTGAGTGGGCCTGGGAGACATGAGAGCAGGAGGGCTGACCCTTCTTCCCACCCCCATCTTTCACGTGGTAGCATGTGTGAGGAAAACAAAATGCTCCTCTTCCCCTTGCCCCTTGCCACATTTGGCAGGTGAGAAAGATGGCTACTGGGCCTTGAGAGTGGGAGAACTGGCCCTGCCCCTCATCAGCTGCAGCACACAGCAGAGAGGGAACAGCACTTCACCTGGGCAGCACACTAGAACCGACCCTGTTGGCAGGGGGCAGGGGAGCAGGGCCAGGGAGCAGGGCCAGAGAGCAGAAAAGCTGCTCCCCTCCCTCATATGCCATGGGATGGCAAGGGTAAGGGAAATATACCCTCACCTCCCACCCCTTACCACCTGCAGCAGGTGGGAGAGCCAACCTCAGGGTCATGAGAAAGGAAGAGCTGGTCCTGCCCTTTACCAAGTGCAGCAATCCAGAGAGCGAGCCCTGCACCTCGCCGGGCCAAAACAGAAGAGCTGGCCCTGGTAGTGTGAGTGCGGGTAAGCTGGACCCCGAGGGTATAAGAACAAGAGAACCCGCCTCTGCTTGTCATCTGCTGCGTTAGCTGAGGCAGTGCTGGAGCGCTCACCCTGGTGGTGACAACGAGGGAAAGCTGGCAGGCTGACCAACCCAGCTACCACCCAGGCCCAGAACCAGGGCTGTGAGTTGGCCCACCCTCAACAACCACCCCCTCTGTGGACTGCTATAGCATGTGAAGGCACCAGACCTGCAGATCCAAAGCTGCAGGATCTCCATGACACAGGGCAACAACAGAATATCCAAGAGGAGTCCCCGAGGGGGCCCAGTATCCAGGGTGTAGCAGAAGCCAGAGGCCTCGAACCAGACCTGTGACTCATAGCAAAGAACACTTACAAGTAAAGATGTATGGACTAAAGGTACATAGTGTATACTGTGTGACTCACTGGGCCACACTACAGCTTCCGTGCTGAGATGTGTGTGTGTGTGTGTGTGTGTGTGTGTTTCTATTTTTGTTTGGTTTGGTTTTACTTTTAAATTTTCTTTGGGGGGAGGTTGCAAGGGCAGAGGGCAGATTGAGGGGACAAGGAGATGGGTGGGATCAGGATGCATGATGTGAAATCCACAAGGAATGAATAAAAGGTTAAATAAAAAAAAAACATATGCTCGTTTAATTTCAAGGTATCAGGATGAAAACGGTCCTGTCTGTAACAGATCCCCATAAACCCAGGCCATAAATTCACTTTAATAACTAGAAAAAAAACCTAAGTGACTTTAAAATTCTCAATGGAGAAATAATTTAATTAATAAAGCAACTATAGGCGTTTAAAAAGTTGACTATATTTGGATCATGATTACATATGGTAGCCACATTCATAACTGTCACCCAATGGAACCAACCCAAGCTGGTCAGCTTTACACCACTGTAACAAAATACTCAAGATGTCTAACTTATGGGGATCGAAGTTTGTTTTGGTTTGTGGTTTCAACTGTTTGAGTGTACTGGTGCTTTACAGCCCGTGGCAAGGAACGGTGTGGTGTCAAATGTGGTGGAGCAAAGCAGATCTCCTCACAACCACTGGATGCAAAGAGAAGAAAAAGGAGGGAGGCTAGGGGTTAAATACCCACTCAAGGGCATGCCTCCATGTATCTGACTTCCTCCCATTAGGCCCTCCCAGTAAATTCTAATAGCGTCATGGGCTGGGGGCCAAGCCTTTGCAATATGTCCATTTGTGGGAAACGTGTTAAGATAACATACATCACATTGCCCATGCATGCTGAAACAAATACATGAGTTAATGGCACCACAAACGATAGTGGTGTGTGTCATATTCTTTTGTTGTTTTGGTGATCTTGCTGTTGTTGTATTTTTGAGACAGGGTCTCTCTACATGGTCATGGTGGTCCTAAACTCACTATTGTAGACTGGGCTGACCTGAAACTAGCCTGCCTCTGCCTCCTGAGTGCTGGGATTAAAGGTGTGCACCACTATACCTGGCTTGTATCATACTATTTTCCTATGCGGCAAATACATGAGAGAATCCATTGAAGAAGAGAAAGATTCATTTTGGTTCCTGGGTTCAGAGGTTCCAGCTCATGGTTAGCTGGCTTCATTGTTTTAGGACCCATGGCGGCACAGGACACCATGAGGGATTGAAACTTTTGCAGGAGTGTCTCCGTGAAATACTTTGTTGCAAATAAGAATAAATAGGTTCCAATCAGCTTATACAACATGTAGTATTTCATTACAGTAATTTATGGAATATCAGGGAAGGGACGGACTTTCTTGAACCTATGTACAGCCATAAACAAGAAATATGAAGCAGAAAAAGGGATTTATGATTTATAAACCTTTCCTTTCTGATTTCTTATTTTGAGATTTTTGTGTTCTATCATCCATGTTCACTGTCCATAAAAATTATTTTAATGACAGCCATTAAAATGTGGTAGGAAAGACCATCCTGACAGGTGTGGGAACCACTGCCAATAGGATTTTGCGATGAGACTGGACTCAACTCAGAATGTACTATGTTCAAGTTTAGGACAGGGGCTAGTGAAAACCCAATTAGTGAACAACTCAGAAACACAGGAGTGAGGGAAATACTGTGCGAACTGACTTAACAGACTCCTTGCTGAAGCCAGATCAGGGTGACCTGTCATCTCCTTCAGGAAGAGGATAGATAAGAAGCCTAGTCAGATGTTGATGGCCATCAAATTGGAAGGGTGAGGCGTTCTTGTTAAACAGACTTGGAAAGAATCTTTGCTATAGACTGTATTTGGGGATTTGCAGAGAAAGACCTAGCTAGAATAAGGTTCATAAACCTGACTAAAGTTAAGCTAAACACAGCTGGGAGTGCTAACACAGGTCTTTAATCCTAGAACTTGGGAGGCAGAATCAGGCAGATCTCTGTAAATTTGAGGCCAATCTGGTCTACAAATCGAGTTCTAGGAGAGCCGGGACTGTTACACAGAGAAACCTTGTCTTGGAAAAAAAAAAAAAAGATGGGATAAGCAAAGTGTCTTTCAATCCTCTCCCTTGTTCAATTAAGTAATGAAGAAACAATCTCTTCCATTTGAATACATACGTTCAATTACTCAACCAGCTGGCTTTTGTTCACTAAAAATCAACTAAATTGGCATTTGGCACTCGATGGTAGACTATGTTTGCTCAGTAGGGTAGAATTTAGTTATTTTGTGAGGGAAAATCTATGAAAATGAAAAAAGAAAAATCAATAGTTGGAAACTCACTTTTTGAGTACAGAGAACCGGTTGATGATTAATCTAAATATTGAAGTGTCTTTAGAGTAACTGAATAAACCAAAACAGTAAACTCAATTTTGAATACACCATGGGAAAGTGAGAATATGTAGCCAGATTGCAGGATTGAAGGGGTCACTAGATGGGAAATTATTGAGGAAAAACATGTAGGGTGAGGGAGATTCTGGCTTAATAGACCTAACAGGATTCTTCCCTAAAGCAGGACAGAGTGATCAGACATCTCATAGAACACTGAGGAAGGTGAGTAAGGGGGCTTACAGCTGAGTATGATATATGATAGCTTGCCAAGCTAGCCAGACAATAGATGCCATACTATCTTGTGTTTATTTCATAAACTCTAGGGAAGTAATGGTTTTCATTCAATCACTCTAAAGATGTTTCAGTATTTAGATTAATCATCAGTCAGTTCTCTGTACTCAAAAAGTGAGTTTCCAACTATTGACTTTTGCTTTTTTTTTTTTATAGATTTTCCCTCACAAAATAAATACAAGATAACAGGGTCATACAAAACTGAAGACTGCCTCCATTATACATTACCCTGCCTCTGGCTATTAATTGAGAGACCTCACATATGTAAGTCATTCCTAGATTTATAGTTTGCATGAAACTGAGGCCAAACAGTCACTATTCTATTTCTGAGCTATGTGAAAGGGAAGACTGTGTACACTGTGAAATATATGTAAATCAATATAAGATCTTAATTTCTAAATTAAATGCAAATGGTTACAAATGCAAACAATTACAAAGAAAATTCTTCCCAGCAGTTTTTTTTTTGTTTGTTTTTTGTTTTGTTTTGTTTTGGTTTGGGGGGGGTTGGTTTTTCGAGACAGGGTTTCTCCATGTAGTTTTGGTGTCTGTCCTGGATCTCACTCTGTAGACCAGGCTGGCCTGGAACTCACAGAGATCCTCCTGATTCTGCTTCCCGAGTGCTGGGATTACAGACATGCGCAACCGCCACCAGGCCAGTAGTTTTATATTAGTAAACTTAAAAAAAAAAAAAACTGGGTTTGTACAAAGCAAACAACTCTAGACTCTCAGTCTAAGAATATATTGGAAAAACCATTACTTCCCTGGAGTTTATATTCTACTTTGCCTAATGAGGCAATATCCAGCATAAAAGAATACATGTTGAAAATAGAACTCAATGTTTGGATTTAAAATTCCTCTTCAGAGTGAGGTAAAGCTGAACCAAGTGTGACAAATAAATCGCATACACACAGTGCTAAGGAATCATATTTTTGGGGAAAGTGGGCCTAGGGGACAGAAAGGACACACCTGATACAGGCTAATAAAGAATCTTGAAGAAGCTGTAGCTTGGATTCATGAAATCAAGGAGTTAGAGAATTCTGATGCCCTCACTTAAGTGGAAGTGCCCCTGTTAGAACCTCCTCAGAAAACCACACTGATTCTGCTCACTGCCCCTCTGAAGGGAGCGGCCCCCCCTCAGTACATCTCCTAACTCTCAACTTTCCAGAAAACTGCTATCTAGAAAAATGAGTCAAAACTTGGGCCTGGATTGGCTTGACTCTGTCAGGACCTGAGCCCCACAGAGGGCACCTACAGAGCCCTGGGCACATTTCATTCAGTATTCATGACCTTGTGCTGTAGCTACTACTACACCCATTGTGCAGAAAGGGCCAGGTCCCTTGTCCAGGACCGTGACCAAGGCCACACACTGAAGAAGGAGCTGCGCCAGGACAGATTCCCAACCTCCCAACTTCTTCCAGTCCACAGGCCATTTAGACTGATCAAATTAAATGAGCGTGTTGCTTGACAGACAAATTGAAGAGACCAGAGAGAAAGTGGAATTCTGGGGGACTGCCTGAGCAAAGTGCAACTCATGTAAGCTCATCAATTCAATCTAATGATTTCGATTACAACAGAATTAGGATATCTACCAGAGCTAGTCTAAGAACTCAACAAAAATACAGTCAAACTATACTGTCCGTCAAAGTCATCATAATTTTGAAGACTTAAAAATCCTTTCCATGAAACAAAAGTGACAGCTTCTCAGAAGCAGTTAGTCTGGTGGAGGCAGATGGGAGACAGACAATGAGGGATCTGATGCGCGCGTGCCTCTACCGGCAACCGTCAGGTCTTCCCAGACGCCCCTGCACTCTGCGTGGCAGCCAGGTGAAGTTCCTCCGCTCTAGCGATGATGGTGCCCACTTGTACCAAGGCAGCATTGGGGATCCCCAGGAGCTAAATGAGCATTGGAGACCCTCCCACACCACACTGACCCGGAACACTGCAACCTTGGGAAGGAATCTGAGTTGCAAGTTCACATTGCGATCCCCGGAGCAAAGGAAAGATTGCTCTCCTGCACTAACCCAGACTCTGCAACTTTCGGAAGGGATCTGAGCTGCAGCAGGTCACGTTGTGATCCCCAGAGCAAAGTAAACATTGGAAGCTCTTCAGTGCTGACCCAGGAGACTGTAACCTTCCGGAGGGAGCTGAGCTACTGACTAGCTCTCAATCAAAGAGGTCCCGGTGTCATGAGATGTCACTTCTTGAACAAAAGCCCTGCCAAGATTCCGCACAAGACCATCATCTGTACCACCTTGCAGGCTTTGATCGGTACCACTCTCATCCTGACGAGCTGCCTTCTGCTGACCGGCTACATCAGGCACGTGGGGACCGGCCGGGCCATTGTCGTCCTGATTGTGGGCATCTTGCTCTTTGTGCCAGGGTGTTATCATCTGATCATCATCTATAGAACCTGCAGAGGCTGCCTGAACTACTCTTACAGTGATCTTCCGGACTGTGAGGACTAGCCCACAACAGCAGGGAAGGGGATCACAGGTGGGATTGAACAAAGCTGCAAGGCCTTGGCAGGTGGAAAATCACACCTGAAATTTATTAAAGAATTCTGCAACTTTATAAATGATAAATAATAATAGTATAACCTTATTTTACAAGTTCATTCCAAAAAGTAGCTTGAACTTACAGCTAGCCAAAGGTCAAACTATGTCTATTTTTTAATCCCTGACCCTCCCGAAAGCACCTGTTAAAATTTCTGCATGGATATTTATAGTCAGAGAACAGCATGAAAACCGAAATCTGAGTGGCAGTGTTGGGCTACCATCACCCTACGTAGAGTTGAACATGCATTTAATATTTCTGATTGACAATTTTACTACTTGGCAACTGGGAAAGGCTGATATCAGTTTTGTAATATTAATTTATTTTAATATCACACTGTTTAATATCCTATTTTAATATCCTCCACTTATCTCTAACTTTGTAGTCTATATATTATTTAGTAAAACCAAATATCATTTGAGAAAAAAAATACTATTGTTTTGTTGTGCAAAGGCCCTATGGCTTCTAGAAACAAACTTACTTAAATTCAAGAAGCAAGCTTTCTTGGCCATGGGGCCTTGGAAAGATTACCTTAACACAGTGAGACAGTTGGGGAGCATAATTCCTACTGTTTGAGACCCCAGTAAGCACAGTATTTTAGATCAGTGGCATGAGACAGGAATGGTCAAAGAAAAGTTAATTTTTCTCTGGACAATAAGCTTCTTTTTCTCCTTGCCCCTTAGTACCTGTGGCAGGTGGGAGAGCTGGCCCTGCCCCCCACTGACTACAGCACATGGGAGAATGAGCCCTGCACCTCACCTGGGCAGCACAGTAGAGTTGACCCTGTTAGCAGGGGTGGAAGTGAGCTAGCCTTGGGCGTATGAGAGCAGGAGAGCTGACCCCACCCCCCTTGTCTGCCATGTGGTGGCATGGGTGAGGGAAAGATGCCTCCTCCTCACCACCTGTGGCAGGTGGGAGAGCTGGCCTTCAGGGTATGAGAGTAGGAGAGCTGGCCCTCCCCCTCCCCACCTGCAGCACTCTGGAGATCCAGCCCTGCACCTCACCTGGGCAGAACAGTAGAGCTGGCCCTGGTGGGGTAGGTGCAGGTGAACCGGCCCCAAGGGTGTGAGAGCAGAACTGGCCTGGCTCCTTGCTGTCTGTTGCATTGGGTGAGCTAGATGGGGCAGTGCTGGAGAGCTCCCCCTGGTGGTGACAATGAGGGAAAGCTGGTAGGCTGACCACCACCTACACCTAGAACCAGGGCTGTGAGTTGGCCCACCTCAACATCCACCAACTCTCAACTGCTGGAGCATGTGAAGGGACCAGACCTGCAGATTCAAAACAGCAGGATCTCCATGACACAGGACAACAGGATATCCAAAAGGAGTCCCAGTGAGGCCCCAGTATCCAGGGTATAGCAGAAGCCAGAGGCCTTGACAGACCAGAGCAATGATGCATTGCAATAAACACAAGTAGCGATGTATGGACTAAAGGACATGCTGTGTGACTCACTGGGCCACACTGCAGCTTCCATGTCAAGGATTTTTTTTGGTTTGTTTTGTGTTTTTCTTTTAAATTTTATTTTATTTTGGAGGTGGAGGTTGCAAGGGCAGAAGGTGGAAGTGAGGGAACGAGGAGATGAGTGGGGTCAGGATACATGGTAGGAAATCCACAATCAATAAAAAGTTTTTTAAATAGGCTTCTTTAGAAGAACATAGATTAAAGCATAGATTAACTATAAATTAACAGCGAGCAGCTGCCGTTCACTTCAGTCTAGCATGGGGAGCAGAGTCACTGCTGTGAGCGGGACTATCCATATAAAGCTGCAATCTCAGTGTGAACCAGGAGGCTGGGTTGATTCTTATTTTTATTAGCCTTTTTTTTTTTTGAGGTTATTGTACAAAGAGGGCAGATCCAGGACTTATGGGACCTGCAGCCTATTTACTTTGGAGAAGTCTCTGACTAAGAAAATATAACATTATAAATATGAAATTTATAAAAGGAAATGGCTATCTTGACCTGGAATTGGCCAGGCGGATGTGTCCGGGTCCGTCGGTCGCCCTGGTTACGATGCCCTGACCCGGAAATGGCTATCCTGACCCGGACCTGGCTAGGTGGAAGTGTCCGCCGGGCATATGCAAACACGCCCAACCCCTTCAACATATCTGAAAATAATGGATGTTAAACACAGCAAACCTATAGCTAGCAGTGTGATAAATGGTAAATAACTGAAATATTTCACTACAATCAGGAACAAGACAACTGTGTTCATTTTCTCCACCCTCACTCAATATGGTACTTGAAGCTTTAGCTAGAATAGGAAAAGAAGAGATGGATATAAAAGGAATACAAATAGGAAAAAAAATCAAAGTATTCCCTTTAAGAGATGATGCCTTCTGGATATCAATCACAAGCATGCTGAGAAAGAAATTAGGAAAACAATTCCATTCAAAATTGCCTCAAAAAAAATTAAAAAACAAAACAAAACAATGACTAGGAATAAGCTAGCCAAGTGTCCGTTTGCCTTCTGTTTCTGTGTGAGCACAATGATTAAAAGCTCCTTATGGGAGGAAAGGGTTTACATCAGCAGATTCTTCCAAGTCACAGTCCATCATTGAGGGACGGCAGGGCAGGAAGTCATTAGGAACTGAAGCAGAAACCATGGAGAAATTTTGATTCCTGGTACACTCTCTGGTTCATGCTCAGCTAATTTTCTGATACCTCTTTAGAGATGGTATCACACATTGTGAACTGGGCCCTCCTGCACTGATCATTCATCAAGACAGTTTCTTGTAGACATGGCCACAGATATCTAATGGAGACAACCCTCCAGTTGAATCTCTCTCTTCTCAGGTGACTCTAGGTTGTGTCAAACTGATAATGAAAACTAACCAGTTGTCTAAATTAGAGTTTCTAATTGCTGTGATAAAACACCATGACCAAAAGCAACTTTTGGAGGTAAGAGTTTAATCAGCTTACACTTCCTTACCAGTGTTCATCACTGAGGGAAGTCAAAGTAGGGACCTGGAGCCAGGAGCTGATGCAGAGCCATTGATGGATGCTGCTTACTGACTTGCTTTCCACAGCTTGCTCAGTCTACTTTCTTATAGCACCCAGGACCACTATTCCAGAGTGGAACAGCATCTATCAATAATAATTCAAGAAAATGCATCACAGATTTGTTCACAAACCAATCTGGTAGGGGCATTTTCTCAACTGAGATTCCCTCTTCCATAACGACTCTAGCTTGTGTTAAGTTGGTATAAAAATTAGCCAGCACATTGGGATACCAAAAACAGTGAGAGACCTCTACAATAAAAACTTTAAAATGCTAAATAAAGAAGTTGAAGATACTAAAGGATAAGAAGCTATACCTCCCATGCTCATGTATACAAAGAATTAATATTGTAAAAATGGCTATATTACTAAAAGCAACCTACAGACTCAATGCAGTACCCCATCAGAACTCCAGAGTCACTCTTCACAAAAACTTTAGCTCACATATGACTTCATCTCTATAAGAAAAACTACAGAAAATTAATGTTTGCTGTGAGAGAGGAGAGAGAGAGAGAGAGAGAGAGAGAGAGAGAGAGAGAGAGAGACAGAGAGAGAGACAGAGACAGAGACAGAGACAGAATCAGTCTTCTCCAGAGATAAGCTGTCTGATAGACTTGCCAATGCTAAGGGGTCAACCCTAAACACATATGGCCAATACTAGATAATTTTATCAGGTAGTGTTTATAAACTTACATATGTGTGTGTGATAGAGAGGTGATTATAATTATAAGAAGCCATAAATTTAAGGAATTGGAGGGAGGAGAATGTGGGAAAGAATGATGTATATTAATTTCTAAACAAAA
>CABHPQ010164841.1:0-42582 GCA_902168405.1 Peromyscus aztecus | reverse complement strand
GATTAATAATGGCTTTGATTTAAACAGTGGTGGGAATCTCTGGGTTGGAAAGGCCAGACAGTCCTTAAGACAGGCTAGGGATGGCTGGGAAAGGGAAAGGACTGAGTTCCACAGGTGGCCTGGGCTCAGGGGTGGGTGGGAGGGTTGAGGGGATGCAGGACAGCAGTGACTCCTCAGGAGGGTCACCGGTCCCTTTGATCCCCTTTCTCCTCGGTGATAGCAAGGAGGGTGATGCAGCAAACAGAACAACTCTGCAAGCTGGTGATGCAGAGATAATCCAAAACCCAGAATCCAGATCCGTGGTCCAGAGGGAAGCATGGGGCTGAGGCTGCCAAGCTTCGAGACCCCCTGGGTACAGGCTACAGTGAGTCCTTCAGGTATGTCTCCGTACCCGACCCCTCTCCACCCCAGGCTCCTGACTCAACCACTGGCAGAAAATGTTATCTCCTGGCCTTCCTGTTTCGGTACAATTATCTCAAATCTCTTGTTTATCTCAATCTCCCACGAAGGGATTCTGTCTCAATCTCACATGAACCAGACTTAGCGACATCTCCAGAGAACACATTATCTTCTGTATAAATGAGGATATTAAATAAACTCTTTAAGTAGGAATTTTTCTTTTCAAAAATCTCTAGCAGAATCTGCTGATGTTGAGCCAGAATTTCTGCCAAGGCTCAAAAACCTGAGGGCAGTTGCTGAGTGCCCTTTTGGTGTGCCTTTTGGCCAATATCAGGGACTCATCCTGGTATCTCCGCTAACTTAAAAAAAAGTTGCAAATTCTCCTCCGGTTTGATATGTACACCCAACCACCACCGCCAGGGCCACACATCCAAGTTCCTTGCCGCACTTGCCACAGGAAGGTGAAGCCAGGTTTCATCTAGTGGAGATAGGTTCTCTCCACCTCTGGTTCCTTGAGATCTTGGGAAGTGCCTACAATGTGGAGCACGCCCCAAGCCCAGAGCGTCTTCAATGCAGGGGCCGCGGCTCAATCTACTACTCCTTCCGTTGTAGCACAGAATCGTCCCGTGAGCATTTGTTAAACCCACGACTCCGTGAATGTGCGCGCGATGCGGACCTAGGGCGCTGAAGATGGGCAGCGCTGGGTGTGCGCCGCAGCCACGGGGGTAAGTCAAGGCTAGAGGAGGTAGAGGAGCGGCGAGTCAGAGGTGTAACCCATCCCCCGCACCCAAAGTCACGAGAGGGTGAAAAAAGAGTCGCAGCCCGTCCACTGGATGCACGATGGGCACCGTCTGCATGACCGGGAAGGCAGGTGTGGCCAGCTCCCAGCGCGCAGTGCGCACCAGTTCCACGGCGAGCAGCTGCAGCACCGCTTGCGCTAGCTCCTGGCCCAGGCAGCTGCGCGCGCCGCCGCCGAACGGGATGTAATGGAAGCGACCGCAGGAGCCCCGCGCGTCCTCACTCTCCACGCCAAAGCGCTCGGGATCGAAGCCCTCGGGCGGGCTACGGTACACAGCAGCTGTCTCGTGTGTGTCTCGGATGCTATACATCACGCTCCAGCCTTTGGGGATCTGGTAGCCCTAAGAAGTGAGGGGGCCCGTCTTGATCGCTAAACACTGGGAAGTAGCCAGAGCCAATCTCCCCACCCACCCACCCCCACCCAGACACGCCAAACATACCTCCAGGGGCCTGTGATTAACAAACCCCGAAGATAAAAGATCTGCTTTGCAGTTTCAATGCCTTCACTAGTGAGCTGTAAGATCTTAGACTGCTTGCGCCCCCGCCCCCATTTCTTAGTTGAGAAAGTAGAAATAAAAAAAAATATCCACGTTGTTGGAAGAATTTCAAAAGGATATTGGCACACATTAGTGCCCATGAAATTGAATATTATGAGTTTGTTGTCTTTCTCTTCCTGTTTTCTTCTGACACATTGAGACTTGATGTTGTAAGACTGTAGCTACCAGCTGCCTGAGCTGAAGCAGGGAATCGTCACTCCTCTGGGACAGTTCAATTATAAAATTCTTTGCATTTAACTGAAGACTTCCCCGCCTTCCCACTCACCTCTACACAATAACACGACCTTGTGGTTACACTTTAGAAGATGCACTCCCTCTCTGCCCACCCCCACCCCCCCAACCATCCTGCCCCCCCTTCCCCCCTGCTAGGGTATTGCAAACTCAGGGCCTCATTCACACTAGGAAAGAGCCCCTGCCACTGACCTACATTCCCAGCCCCACTTAAGCTTTTTCATGTGTCCAATCCCTGAACTACCAAGCCACCTGTCCCTCAAAAGCTTGCAATTTTCTTAAGCCCAGGGAGGGTCATTACTGTTCAGATTCTCACTAGGGGGAAAGAGCACACTGGAATCACCCTAGAGTGCTCTTTTCTGTCTAGTCCTGTTTTCCCGGTCTGGAGGAGTAGGACTTTCCCTGTGCTCCGCCTACAGCCCTGGAAGCTGCCCATCCTCTGCTCCTCTCTCTGTTTACTGGGCACACCAGCACTGCAGCATCAAGTTTAAGCACCCAAGTCACTTCTGAGTACCAGCCTTTGGCTGGCAGCTCCCCCTCTGCGGCACACTCTCCTCCTTCTAGTCCCTTGACTGGCATCACCCTACACTAGGTATCTCCTTGTTTCACTCCATGGTCTTTGGTCCCTCCCTCTCTGCATGGACCCCCCTTCAACGCGCCCCCCATTCAGGCAGAGACCCTCAAGTTCTGCAGTGTGAATTCCCCAAAGCAGCCAATTCATCAAACATCAGCCTCGTGTGGAGTATCAGAGCTGGGGAAAAAAAAGAAAAACAAAACAAAACAAAACAAAAAAAGTCCTCCCAGAAGGTAAATTGAGACCCACAGTAAAGGGAGAACTGTCCAAGTTATTCTCAGATGTAGCCAGGCCTAGTTCTTAACCTTGTCCAGCCAAGGGCAGCCTGATGAAACCATTAAGATTTTGTTCTTTGTATTAAGGCTGTTGCATTTCCCAGGTGTAAGGCCTAAGCGCGAGCCCTGGGCAGGCAACGATGACTGGTTCTTGAGTCTTGGGATGAACTAAAGAACTAATGCCCCGCCTCCGCTTTCCAGCCACACATGCACTGGCTGCAAGGAGCGCGGCTCAGAGAAAAAACGTTTGCGTTCTGGAACTCGGCTCTAATTGAGTTGACCTCGCTGGATCGCTGGCAAAAGCTGAAGTATATAAAGTATGCGTATATACTTTGTACAAGTATTTCTAGTTGTACATACTATATATAAAATTTCTAACTTTGCCAGCTCTCCAGGCACTAGGCTTTGCATCACTGTACTGGGGTTGGAGGAAGGAGAGTCGGGGAATAGAATAGGGCGCAGTCCATTTTACAGGAGGGAAAGCGGAGGCCCTGGCCAGGGAAAGAGATCTCTGTGGTAATCTCCGAGCCCTCCTCCCACCCCAGCGCCGCTGCAAGCATCCAGAGGTCCGCGGCGAGGCGCACTTACGTCCAGCTCAAAGGTTCGCAGCGCTGTGCGGTAGCCCCCGGATACTGGAGGTAGGAGGCGAAGCACCTCCTTGACTACGCAATCCACGTAGCGCAGATGGCCCAGTGCCGCCAGGCTAAGGTCGGGCTCACAGCTGCAGTCCAGTCTGGGCCCTGTGGCCAGGGGTGCGCAGCTGCACGCGTGCCCCAGCCCCTGTGCTGACAGCTCCTGCTGGATCTTGGCGATGGCTGCCGGGTGCTGCAGAAGCAGCAGGATGAGCGACGTGCTGGCGCTGGCCGTGGTGAAGAAGGCCGCGAAGAGGAGTTCCACAGCCGACTCCTGCAAGACAGCCATGCCGCTCTGAACCTACTGTGAAAAGCGTCCAAACTCCTCTCTTGTGCTCAGACTAGCGCCTTGATGTCCTGTCGCGGCCGTTATGCTCATGGCTCTGAAATCCGTCAAAACTCAGGTCTATCATTTGGGAAAGTCCTGTTGAGCAATAGGCAGACCAGCATCTACTACATACACCCGCTGTGGACGAGCTCTCAGAGGCGATACAGGCTTATTATTCTGTGCATTATTTTAGTGCTTTAAATATATTAACTCGTTAGATTCTCACCTTAACCCCGTGGGGAGCAATTACTGCTTATTTTATGAGGTTGGAAACTGAGGCTCTGGGAAACGCTCCAAGTCCCTAGAGCTAGTAGTTGCAGCAGTGAGTCTCTGGGTCCATTCTGCAAGCTCCCACCGCCTGCCTAAGAGCCCTTCCAGTACCTTTCTTCAGGGCAGCACCGGTGCTTCTGTTTGCGTGCTGTTTTCAGTGACTGCAAGGAGGGTGTACCACCCACGCACCCATTCTGCATCCCGGCACAGAATCTGGCATTGAACAGGTACATAATAATCTTTGTGGAGTGAAATCTGATCTGGTTGGCGACAAAATGCTGGTCCTACCTTGGACAAAATGAAGCTGAGACGGAGACTCCTAGAGCCCAGACATCCTCCCTGCCCAGCTTGCCCAACGGGTTTCTTCTACCGGTCCTTGTTACTCCCTAGTTCTGTCAAAGTGCAAACTACCTCCTTCTGTCTTTGCTACTTCCGGTCATAGGCCAGCACTGTCTCGGGCACTCAGCTCCCCAGGACTCAAAGTCTATAGATCATTCTCCCCTGAACCATTTGGTGCCTTTGAACTTCACACCCATCAAGAAGAATGGAGGCTATTCCATTCTCAGCAGAGACACTAAACCTGGGCCCCTAGTTTTCAGTGGTTAGGTGAAGAAGAGTGGAGGAAACTGGGGCCCAGAGAGTACATGAGAGTAACTCATGGGGACTGAAGTCTTCACATTTCTAGATGTCTCTAACCCTCATCCTCCACTACCTCCAGTCCTCCAGCTACCCACTACGCATGCTCTCCCTACATGGGAAGGGATCCTAATTCTACAGGAGGCTCGGCAGCAGGGCAGAATGCACAGGTAGAGGCACCAGGTGCTGAGGTGGCTTACTGATTTGGCAAGGGAAAATGTAGTTTTGAGGATGCAGAGTTTGACCATGAGCTTCAGAGTGCTGAGGGAGTTAAGCATGCTTCACGGGTAGGATGATGGCAAAGGCATGCGGTGAGAGATGGGGTGTAGAGTGACCAAGAGGAGAGATATCTAGATCCAGAACCTGGAAGGCCAGACTTAGGATTTTGGTGCTGCTGGAAGAATGGCTCCAGTCCAAGGCTTCACAGCTGGCAGATGTGGCAGAGTCATGACTGGAACCCAGGGCCCTTCTTTTTCACACAGAGGTGTGTCTGTGCCTCCAAATGGTGTTAAACAGGACATGACTGGAAGCTTAGAGGGATCTCTGGGGGAGGGACTGGGGGAGGGGTGGTATCCCATCACCTACCTTCAACTCTTGCACAGAGAGCTCATGGCCCAGCTCCCTAGAGCTGTTAATGATCAGGTGCAGGGCATCACCTGGCTCTGCTGCCTGTTCCTCATGAAGCTTCTCAGCAATGGCCTCATCCAGGTGCTGATACAACTGGTCCCTGGCCCGGATGCCCTGATGTACATACAGGAAGAGAGGGCAGATGGGGTGGGAAGGGTCAATGGTCAGGCTTGGCTACCTAGATTCACCTAGATCCTGGCGTTAGTCTCAGCTTAGCTACACTTCTAGCCTGTGGTAGGCACGGCTCAATAAGTGGTCATAGATTTGCCCACTGTCTACAAACATTACTCCATCTTGATAATCATCACCAGCCTCGTCTGGCAAGGCAGTTAATGTCCTCCAGAGGTCAGAACACAAAGCACTGAGGAGTCAAACATTTGTTCCTTCACACAGCGGCCAGTGCCCATACCTGGCACAGAACCATTAAGGTGCATTTAGCCATTACCCTTTCCTTGAACTCAGGTAAGGCTGTGAGCTTCAGTAATAAGAAAAAGGGGCACCTGGAAAACTCCACTGAGGACACTATTGTATGTTCTAAACGTTAACTTCTGTTAGGGGTTTGGGCCAAGGGGGCAGGGATGGCTCTCCAGAGTCCAAGAAGCAAGCCCAGCCAAAACAAAAAACAAAATGCCACTGCGGAAGCGTTGAAAGCGAACACTTGAGTTTTGTAGCCAGAAGTATCTTGTTCACATCTTGACTGCGTTCTTGCTTGTCTCATGACTTCAAGGAGGCCTGCTTGTCAATAAATGAGAATAACACTTTGCAGGTTGCAAGGACTAAACCAGAAAATGTATGCAAGGTGACCAGCACACAACAAGATTCTTTTTCAGATTATTATTTTTATTCAAGCGACTGAACGCTCTAGGGCAGAGGGAGAGAGAAGGCAGGACTAAGATTCCTTTAGCTCTAGGGCCCCGCCCATCACTCGGAAAAGGCCTCGTTTCTCTGATCCGGAAACCAGCGGGCCCAGGGTGGCGGGTCGGGAGCCCACACCTATCTACACTACATCCTAGGCTAGATCTGGCGCCGGGCTTCGTCTGCTCCCCAGCGTTCCGCAGCACCAACCTTCCAAAGGGTGTTGGAGACTACCGCGCCACTTTGAGGAAGGACGAACCGACTGTCCGGATGCCTGCCACTAAGACCCAAACTCAAGAAGGCTACACTGGATCGAGAGCGTGAGCCAGAAGCATCCCGTAGACGACGTGTGGCCTGCTCCGTGTCACACAGAGTCCGAAAAGATGCAGCCCTGGTCTCCACCAACCAGCACCCCACCGTATGCTGGGCCACGCTCTCAGTCCAGGGTAACCTGTCTGATTTGGGAGACCCTCTGGAGCTATGGGCTAAGGTTTGGGGCAGCATTACCTTGCGCAGGCCGCTGAAGGGCACATCCAAGGGCAGTGAGAAGAGATTCTCCACTAGCTGCTCAAAGGTCTGGGCTAGCTCGGTGCATTGCGCTTCGTCCAGCTGCAGACCCAGGAGAATGCGTGCGGCCATGCGAAAGGTGAGCGCTTTGGCTGCCCCGTAGACAGCTACTGGTCCTCGGGCGGCGCACCAGGAGCGCACCTCTCGCCGCAGCGCCCCCTGCAGTCGTGGCACGAATTGCTCCAGAGCCGGGCGACTGAACACGCGCGCCAGAACCTGCAGGGAGCGCAGATGAGCGCAGGGCAGGCTGGCTTCTTGTGCTCAGCGACACCGCAGCCTAAAGGCAAAGACCAGTCCCTTCTTCCTCTTCTGAGCCGCACAGGCCTAAACTTGCTGGTTTGGTTCCCTCCACTTTGATGTATGGAGTCCCTCCCATCCATCTAGGCTCCAAATGTTAGCTGCTCCACAAAGTCTTCCCCCGAACCCTCTTAAATCTGAATCCCCAAAGCTGCTAACACCTGTCACAGAAGATCTGGAATAAAGGACGTGTAGCCCTGCTCTGGCTTTACAATCCAAAACCTGGAAATGTAATGAGACTTGCCCCGGGCCACCTGTTCCTTTAGCGGGGACCCTGGTCAAGTTCTGAATATACCGAACACCAGGCTCTGGCCTGGCTCACTGCAGGAACCCAGGCACCATGGATCTTAAGTTCCTTTGGTTTTCCCCTCACCTTACGCCGCTGCCGATGGGGCTCGCCAACCGCGCCGAGGAGTGTATGTGAACCTAGCAGAATGTGCGCGCTCTGCGGCCACTGGCTACGCACCAGGCGGTGCTCTCCCAGCAAGATGGTGCGCACGTTCTCTGCGCCGCTCACGCGGATCACTGGCTTGCCGAGAAGGTGCGTCTTAAATACTGTTCCGTAGCGCTCCCGGCGTGAACTGTGGAAACGAGAGCCCTGCAAGCAAGGCGGAGCTCGAAGGGCCTCTGGGCCAGCAAGGCTGAAGATCTGTCCCAGACATCCCAACTACCTCTTCCTAACAATTCCCCTATCGGGGCTGTCACATTAGTTACAAAACAAGGTTCCAAACGGTCCTCTCAGGTACTCTATGGGAATGTAGACGCCCACTGGTAAAGTGAGAGAGAGGCTTAGATTGGGAACGCGAGTGCCCAAGGGTACACGGCTGAGATGTAGCTTGGCTTTTCAGTTTGTGCTTGCAAGACGGTAGGTACCACGTTCCTCAAATCCTCCCCTAAGCCCCTAGTTTACACCTACGTTTTATCAGAAGGGTTTAAAATGTGCTTATAACTTCGGTGACAGGGGGGTCTCTTAGCGTAGCCAGACAATGGCGAGGGTTTCAGTAATCCCTAGAATCCTGGGCAAAGGAATGCTTATGAAGAGCGCTGAGAACCAAGAGCGTCCGATGAGAGATGCAGAAAAGGGGGCATTGCTGAATGATAAAACTACTCACCTGAACCAACCAGTGCAGCGTTTCACCGAAGAATGGCCAGCCCATGGAGCCCTTGGGTAGGGGCAAGGCAGAGGCCCGATCCCGGCTCAGAGTCCAGCGGAGGGTCCAGAGGTGTTGGGCCAGGCCAAGCAGCAGACCAGCACACAGGAGAGCAGTGCCCGCAGCCCCCAGCATGGACAAACAGCTCAACCCCCAAGAAAACATGGCGAGCCTGCGGGGGGGTAGGGGAGGGCTAGGCCGTTGGAAAGGCAGAGGGCTCAAGAACTATGCAGAGCTCACCTATCCAGTCCAGAAACGTCCCAGGGTTAGGGACCAAGCTGCAGATTAATAAATTCAGACAAGACTTCCGCTCTTAAAACAAGACCGTCAGTGGAAGGCGGCAGTGACCCTGAGCACTTAAGAGAATTCGCTTTCCTCAAGGCTGGAGGCCCAGGACATTTCCCCCGTTTCAGTCAAAAAGTGCCAGCCCCTTCATGGTGGAACGTTTGCCTCCAGAATGCCCCAACATGATCAGATCAGCGCTCCTAGTGTAGAAGCTGCGAGCAAGGCTGAAAACTCACCTGCGCTGCCAACCACTGTTAGGATTCCCGGGGTTGCAGACCCCTGCTCACCACCTTCTCTCCTCCACTCGGTTAACCCTTCTCCGCCTACCCTCCACACGTTTATATAGATACTGCCTCCCTCCCTAGGGACTGGTCCTGGGTCAAACAATGTGACGCGTCTACGCATATTTAAAGGATCCCACTCAGAGTAATGATTGGAAGCAGCGGGCAGTGGCAGGCTCATCTTGCGATCCAAATAGGGAGTGGCATCTGGGCGGGGGCTGTGCCCCATGCGCATCCTTGGGCGGGCCGCGGTTTTGCACTGTAACTTCCACGCTCTTGGTGCGAGCATGAGCACAGCCAGCGTGAGAAGCCCACAAAAAGTAGACACTCTGCAAGCCGGGCCATGCTCTTGACCCACCTGTCCCAAGCCATTAGCTTCCTCTCTGGTCCCCCACCCTCGAGCCTCAAGAACCCTGGAGTTGCTTCCCTTTGGCCTCTTTCAGGGAAAGCGGGTTGTGACGCCAGTGTTCAGAGGGATAGCTGGGGCTCAGTCCTCTGACCCTCTGCTGGCCCCAAGTTCTTCACTCAGCCATTTCAGGGAGCCTTCAGGAGATGCTAATTTCACTGCCCCTAAAATTCACAGGGGCACCCAAAGTCCTCCAGAAGCCGTTTATCCTGGCACAGCTCTGGTCTCAGGACCAAACCAAATTCTAGCTTCTTTTCAATTGCACTGTCCATCTCCGGGGTCTGTCAGCCCCCCCCCCCCCCCCCTCCCCGGGCTGACAGCTTGCTTCTTGAGCTTTGCTCCCAAGGGATATGGAAGTTCCTCTTTCCAAATCCCCAGATGCCTGGGCCAAAGCCAGGAGTCTTTCCCAAGTACCCAGAAAGTGAGGGGCAATCACATTCCAGCATCTTCAGAGCTCCCTGCTCACCATGCCTAATTAAAGTATAGAATGCACTGTGTCTGAAGAATTATCCTATTTTTCTGTAATAATTTAAAAATGTTAAATACTGAGTATTTTGTCAAGAGAACAAATGTTTTGCTTTGTGTCACATCCATTCTGATAATCAGGGAATAATAGGCCTTTTCTGGAGGAGGCTGTTTTAAATGAGAAGCTCTGAATAGTTGAAATAGACTCTTCAACAACTCTCAACCTTTTTAATGTTTTATCACAAAGTCCAGACATGTAAGCATAGCTCTTCAGACTGATTTTACAGAGTCAGGTAGTCTACAAGCAGAAATCTGGAAAATGCAAAGGGGATATTTCAGCATAATTACAATGGAGAGTAAACAAAGGCCAGGGTCACATGGCCAGCTGTGTCCCTGTGAGTTAGCCAAAGGAAAATGTACATTTGCTGGAGGGTTTCAGAGTTCAGTTGAGCTGGTTTGTTTCCACAGCACACAGCACTGAGATCTACTATCAGAAGAGCATTCACCTGAAGCCCGCTGGAACTTCATTCTGTAGAAGAACTTGTCTACACTAGAAGAGCTACACCTGATGCAAACAGTCCCTTTAACTGCCTTCATTTTAACTTAAACCAAACTAAAACTTTAAGATTGGAGTCAGCTACGAGAAGTACTACATCTTTAGGAAATTCAAACCCTTCATAATCCAAAACTCTTCCTGTTCAGAATGATTAAGCTAGCCAAGTAGAACAAGTCATTGACATTCCTGGTGAGCCGTGTTTGAGTTCAGGAACTTTCAAGATTTGTATATTTCCTCCTCAGAATCGGCAGAACTAAACATTTTAGGCACATGAGTTAAACTGAGGTGAAAATAAAAGCTGAAAGTCCAACAATGACAGCCAAATAGTCCCTTCCCAGCAGCGCCTGCATCCCAAACTATGACATAAGAGAAGCTCTTTCAAGCTTAAAAAGAATACTTACAAGCAGAGACACAAGTTTTTCTAATATTTACAATCAGTTTCATATACAATTTATTGGATTTATATATTACACTTCGACTTTTCCTTTAAAATTGAAAAATTAATCTTACATTTTTATATATAAAATAGTATTCAATTATTTAAAAACCCATAACAGATGATGTTTGTTGCCATGACGTGTTAAAGCCCTAGTCAGTGTACTTCCTCTACTGTATTTTTTGACTTCTGTAAACAAACTGTCTCATGCCCAGTGCTGGCCGCGGAGCAGCACTCAGCCATGGACCTGAAGTGGCTACATGTGCTGGGACATACCCGTCACCAGGCCTCTGAGCTGCTTCACGACCGTCTCGATCAGCTTCTGCCTGTCTCGGTCGTTCTTCCGGAACTGGGCGAATATATTATTCTTCTTGCTGGTGTCCTTCATCCTACAAACACATACAAACGTAAATGCTGAAAAAGAGAGGCTGCTGCCGAGGAGTTCCTTCTTTCTTAACATGTTCTGACTTATCCAACAGCAGCTCTGCTTGAAATGAACATCGGTGCTATCAGACGCACGGCTCCAGAGCCCACGTGGAGAGAGTGAGCGCAACGGTCTGGCGCTAGCTAGCACACCAGTCTAAGACACCAGCTTTCAAATACCGTGTTGCTGTCGTCTAATATCAAGCCTTAGAAGGTTTATTAGAACACCCTACATGGGCGCTAGCACATTCACAGCAAGACCACGTGAAAGTGGAAACGGCATTGGAACATTTTAAAATGTACTGGGTTTCCCTCAGTAGTATTTCATGACATTATAAAATCAATTTATATAAATTGTGAAGAGTTTCTTACATCCTTTCAAATCAAATAACCACAAATATTTTGAAATTTGGGAAAATAACATATAATAATCACATGAAACTGTACATTTTAATGTTACACTTTACACAAACTATGATTGGGTGAAGAGTTTGCCACACAGTGAGGGAAAAGGAGCACTGTGTTTAGCTGGGCCAGCAAACACCACTGCCGCACTTTTTACAACATCGTTTTCTCAACTCATGGATTTCTCTCCCTGCAAAGAATCCAAGACTTAGCTACTACTGAGGCAAACATTCCATTTCTGGGCCCTATTTTGTTTAATTTTTAAGTAGCTCCAATTCTTGTATCTGCAAGTAAACACTGTTCTCTCCAGCTGGGGGGTGGACTCAGCCCTCAACAACTGTGCTATACATTCCAGGCTTCCAGTAACATATTTATAAAGCAAATTGAGCCTGAGATTTTCAAGATGCATTAGGAAAAAATGTTTTTCCTCACATATATAATCAAGATAATTCTGAAAGGCAAGAAAGAGACTTATCTTTTGTTCATCAAAACAGACTGAATTTCTCTCCTTCCCTCCCACCTTTCACTCACTATAGCCTCAGCTCCCTCAAACTCATGATCCCCCTGCTTCAGGGCTGGCACATGCCATCACATCTGGCTGTACTGACTTTTAAAACTCCATCTAGACATTTCTCTTTTCGGAGAAATTTGTAGTTCTTTATTACTGAATCAAACCTTGTGTAAAATGCTACCTAAAATAAAAACCCAAACTATTTTTGAGAACATACTCACTTCTCCAAAAGAGTAAGGGCCGTGTGTGGATTCACACGAAGGTACTTTGAGGCTGGCTGCCCATAGTCAGCTAGGTAAGTGGACCAGTCCCAAACCATAAACAAGTCAAGGAGCTGAGGAAGAGGATGAAAACATCATGTCAGCTTTTGGACATTTACTCACATATAAATCAAGAATATGCTATTCTTGGTTCATTTCCACGTGATTTTCTTTGTACAGTAAAATAAGGAAATTCATTTTAAGAACACAACTAGTGTACTTCACAATCAAAATCATATTCATTAGTTTTTATTTCGGAATTGCTAAAATTGTCAGTGGCTGCTGTTCTAATAATTTATGACATTTCCATATAATCGTATAGCATACTCTCACAATCACATTAGCACCTGCACTTATGTTCAAAGGTTTTATCCTTGTACACTACCCGCCACTCAGGCAGCAAGGCTCGTGCCATTCATTAACTGTGTATAGAATAGGGAAGCAGAAGTGTGTTTACCTTTCAAAGAAGCTGTTTGCAGCCAGACTTTCCTAAAGTAATTTAAAGCAAAAGCTCAGATAATCTCAATGAAGTGCATTAAACAACCTCTGCTGGATTCTCTTCCGTGACAGATCTCAGTAGCACAATGAAATTCTGGCTTCAGGACTTGGCTTGTTAACTCTAGCCAATCATTTTGTGTAAACAAACAACAACAAAAGACATCCTTTGTTTTCCATAGTGTCTCAAAACTGACTATTTGCTTTATGAACTCCATTCAGAATCGTTGTCAAATATTGTCATAATCTTTTAAAAGCAACGCCAGGCCTAACCCAAAGCACCCAACTCCTCACCACCTTTAAAGCCCTGATCCTTTAAGCCGGTTAAAGTCAACTTCCTATTCCGTCCGCTATCTGAACTGTTTCACAAAGCTGGATGCTTTACTTACTATTTCCTCAGTCTTTATATTCTTTTTAAAAACAGACTTCATAAATAAGGCTTCTCTTGCTTTTGCTTTCCACGAAGGAAGCATTTATATTGACTCACAGGATGTGTGTGTGGAACCAGTAACTCTAAGAGGAATAAAAACCTTTAAGGTGATTAAGGCCACCAAAAGAAAGATTAGGAGAAACCAACTTTTTCTTGGGAGGGCAAGGGGCTGTTTGACTCCTCTTTCTTTCCCCTCCATCAACTGTTTTGCAACTGTTATACAGACTATTGTAGAAGGTGGAAAGTGCAATAATGAAAATATGAACCACTGTTTATTTTCAGACGAGAACATTCTAGGCCATAACAGAAACTGAAGCACTGTTATAGAAACTCTAATGAAACAATATAAAAAAGATACTGTCTGACAACGGAAAGAGAACATATACATAATTTTTTATTGTTGTTTGGTAACAACAATGTATTTTCCCAAGGAACATTAATTTCATACACTCAGATGATGATAATGTGATAGACTATCATTCTGCAGTAGATTTACGAACCATAAAACAGCGATTTTCTCTGAACTGGTAATAATACTTGTAAGAGAGAAATTATAGGAAAAATAACAAAACAAAGGTGAACAAAAAGTTATGCACAGAGATAGTAATTTCCAACATTTTTATTAACTTACAGAAAAAATTAAAACAGTCTAAATCTCAATATCAAGAACCTTGTGCCTAGTGCGCATGAGGTCTAGGTTCAGTGTTCAACACTACCACCAGGAAAAAAATGATAAACTGGTTAAACAGTAAGAGAGAACTTTACAATGACTATCACACGCTTAATAAAAATCATTTACATAGACTTTAAATGGCTTAGGAAGATGGTTATGTTGTCTATGGCTACTTTATTACAGAAAACCCCATAAATGGAAGAAAATTTGAAAATATGCCAATGGTGTTACTTTTATGGTGGGGTTACAAGTAACTTCTTTTCTTTATTATCATACTATTCTACAGCGGACATGCTTTAATGCTAAAATTAAAAATAGCATTTCTCTATCTGGTAACACATACTCCACTAACCAACAGTGTCCACAGAGCTGTCAGCAACAGTCTCACTGTGAAGGCTCCTCTTTCTGGTCTACGTGTGAGTCTACAGATGTGGCCATCCACACAGTCTGCAGGAAGTAACCACTATGTACTGGCCGTAACAGCCCCTGCTTCAATGGCATTAGCAAGTGACCTTTGGGAGGTGGAAGAGTCTGCAAACGAGGCTTCTTCTCTCTTCGGCTGAACTACCACCTCCGGATGGGGAAGACAGAACCTATCTATGGAGCCACTTACAACTGGGAAGACATGGGGCCCTTCTCCAGAAAAGAAAGTCTTTCCTAAATAGAAATACTATGCTTACAATTTGTACACATGACCAGACATCATATGCAGATACTCACTGTAAATCACTAGAAATTACAAAAAGTATAAAATTTAATGTACCTACTAGATTCTAATCTATATATTTCACATTAACATTAAATACTTTATAAAATATGTATCATTGTTTAATTCAGGTATTTATGGAAACCTGTGTGTTGAAGTTTAAGGAACTCAACATCAATGTTAGCTATCTAGATAAAATTTACTTAATCATTCAAGGAATGTTTATGGCCCACCTACAATGTGCTATATACCATGCTAGGTACCAGAAGATAGTATAAAAACTAGATACTGCCCTTTTCCTCAAGGAGTGTACATTATTAAGTGGTGATAAATTAACAACAACAACAAAAAAACAAATTATATTTTGATGCTAACATAAAGAAATTATTTAAAAAATTATTCACACAAACCCTAGTAAGTTGAGCTCTACTGACACAGGAGGAAGGTCCTGTCAGCTTACTGTGTAGAAGGATGGAGAGCACACTTGCCTGCGACTCTCTTGCCTGTCCCTCTCGGGTCCTGACTGTGTGGCTGTCCACTGGAGCACCACTTCAGTGTCTGGCTTAAAGGATGGTGGGTATGGGTAAGGAGGAAGGCTGGGGGCAGGAAGCATGCTGATCTCATATTCAAATCTCCTTTACATGTGCATATGGACTCTTCAAACTCATAACACTGCTGGACGAAGTAAATACAAGCAAAACAAAACAAAACAAACCCTGACAACGCTGGCAACTCACTCTCTTCCACCATCTCTCCCAGGCTTTCATTGGGCTATTGATAGACAGGGTGAATTCCCTCACGGTCTTGGAGCAGTAGGTGTAATAACTGATAAAATGATCTTCCACGAGAAAGCAGCTCTCGTATTCTGAATGGCTTACCAATGACGTCATCCCTAACAATCAAGTCTTTTTTTTTTTTTTTTAAATCTTTTTTTTTTTTTGCTTTTTGAGACAGGGTTTCTCTGTGTGGTTTTGCACCTTTCCTGGAACTCCCTCTGTAGTCCAGGCTGGCCTCGAACTCACAGAGATCCGCCTGGCTCTGCCTCCTGAGTGCTGGGATTAAAGGCGTGCGCCACCACTGCCCGTTTTGTTTGTTTTTTAAGATATCATCTTGACATGTAGCCTTGGCTGGCCTGAAACTTGCTATGTAGATCAGTCTAGCCTTGGGCAGATCGACCCCTTTTAAAAGTTCATCTCTACTGAAATGAAAGGATAACACAAGACCAGGCCTTTATTCCAGGGTCCCACAGGCTTCCACACAGGCCTGTTCTGACGGAAGCAGCATACCCCTGGTTTGCTGAGGATGGCCTAGAAAGAACTTAACTGCCTTACCGTCAGACTGATGGAAAGGGAAGGGAGGTGGAGTACTTGCCAGGAAACACCAGGACTCAGTTTCACTCCATACCCTGCCACTGCCCTGGGGACTGCTTCTCAGAGCTGTCCAGGTTTCATAGGATGCTGCATTTTTAACAGTAAAGCCCCCACTACAGAAAACATCACTTTATTTCAAGTTTTGCTTCCTTCAGATAGCAGTGAACAAACAATATATTTGTAGCAATCACATAAAATGCTTTAGTCTTGTAAAACAACAACAACAACAAACCAGTAAGACATGGTCTCAACAGATGAATTTATTAGTTAACATGGATATGCAGAGTACAAAGACAGATGGACATGAACAAAAACAAAACATCACCATGATATCCAAAAGCAACTTCACAAACGCTTATTAAAGGATAAAGTAGGGCACATGATAATGAGAATTGGTATTAAGTTCTGTAAGTGGGTTTGTCCCAATAGCCAAGTAAAATGAATCTTCAAGTCTTTTGGGGAAATAATCAAGTATGGATCACATAGAAGCAAGCGGCCAAACAGTGTGTTTCAGTTTCATCTCATCATGGTCTAAAAAAGCACTTGAAATTAGCATCCTCTTGTAGTAAGGATACAGTTATCCTCCAGAACAACTGTTAAACACATCAAGTGGATTTATGCCTGTCTCTGTAAGTGAGTTCTAAGTTTTACTTCCTTAGTGCTTCCTGTGTGTCCAGCAAACAAAAGGATCAGCTTAAGGAATGAAATGATTGCTTGGGTGGTCCCATTTATATGCTCAAAATAGTTGAATCACCGAGGAATTCCTTCACGCTGCTCCATTTACCCAGCTGACGGTTTCCCATCGTCTATACTGGTCCCGAATCTGTAGATTTTGGGGTCTCAAACCTGTTGAGATCACTTTGTGCACATGACACCGTGAACACAGGCAGACTTAAAACCTTTCTATGGGGCTCCTGAGTGCCCTTTGCCTTTGCAAAACTGAGTCCACAGCGCCGGTTCATCTTTCCTTGAATCTGGTTTAGTTTTGTTTTGGGTCTTTCGGATTTTGCTTTTGAAGCACCTCAGGGGCAGTGACCCAAGACAGAAGATAAATAGAGCCAAGCCAACCTCAAGAGAGAAGCAACCTCAAGAGAGAAGCAACTGGGGATACCAGGTTTGCTTTTGTGAACAGTGACCTGGGGGCTCAGGGGAAGCCTTAGTCCCCAAGTTCCCTTTTCCAAACACTACGTCCACCTGGGACTTCAGGGTCACTTTGCAGATTCCAAAAGTAAACCAGAAGATCATTTTTCCCTCGTCTTCAAGAAACAAAGCTGATGCAGGGTTCCTAGTGCGCTTCAGAGACTTAACCACAGCCAACTCCTAAGCCCACTACAACGCTGAGGCCGAAACACTTGCCCTTCCAACAAATCTGGAGTAACTGGCTACTGGGAATTGAAGAAGAAAGGTCCTATTGACCTTTCCTGGAGAATATTTGTCTTTTCTAGATAATGGCGTCAAATGAGTGCCATCTGCTTTCTCAAGCACTAGACTTTCCCTTCTTTTTGTGAAAATACCACATTAAGAAAACTCTAGATGAAGCTTAGGAGAGAACTTTAGATAAAGCCAATATAAACTTAGTTAAAATCCATACAAGGGGTTAGGGATGTAGCTCAATTGGTAGAGCGCTTGCCTAGCATGCTTGAGGCCTTAGATTCAATACCCAATACCTCAGAAAACGCGGCATGGTGGTGCAACCTGTAATCCCAAAACATGAACAGTAGAGGCAGGAGTTCAAGGTCAGCCGAGACCACAAAAGACTTGCTAAACCTGAAAACTTAGAGGAGAAAGACCAGATCCATGGCTGTCCAATTGAAGCAAGCTTTATTTATTAGTAGTTAGGACAATGTACACTGGCCAGTTCCATACCTGGGACTCCCAGAGAATGGCCACAAGCTACGTTGGTCAGGTGCCTATAAAGACCAAATCCACAAGGCTATGGTACTTCCGCCTTCCTCCAATGGGGCAAGTATACATCCTGTCTACGCATCTCCTACCTACATGTGATCAAATACATTCTGTGCAATTGGGGGAACGAACCTTGTTTACTGCAGTGAAATCACGTGACTTGTTATCTTACAAGAACACCATCCCCCAGCATTCCAGGAAGTTATCTGTCCTCAGGTAAGTTGGGCTTACAGGTTAATTTTAGCCCTTACAGACCCTGTTTCAAAATACAAAATTTTTCCTTCAGTCTCTTTTTCTTGCCTCCCAGTGTTAAAGGCCTTCAAGCTGTCTTCACCCAAGCCTTCTCTTTTCAAATGTCCATTTTCCAAGGCGGCTTTCAGTCAGTGCCTTCTGTTCCGTCTGTGAGGACTCCAGGTGAGCTCAGGGTGCCCTGTGCTTCATCACCCTTTAACTCACTTCAAGTATCACCCTTTAACTCACGTCACCGTGCTTGAAGGGTGTTTTCCAGTTTTCTTTCTTCTTTTTTATTATTTCAACTACCTTCCTTTCTTCCTCCCCCTACCCCTCTCTCGTTCTGTGCAGCCCTGGCTGGCTGGAACTCTATATTAAGCCAGGCTGGCCTCAAACTCAAAGCAATTCACCTGCCTCTGCCTCCTGAGCGCTGAGATTAGAAGTGTGTACTCCCACAGCAAGGCTTCCTTAGAGTATTGTCATGCTAAGCTATGCTATATGGTAGTCTAGGCAGTCATCAGGTAAGTTTAGAATTTCAGAGAAAGAGGCAAATAATGGCAATAAACACATACAGATTTATACACTTTTACACTTGCCAAAATTCCTGCGGCTGTCACAGGTAAAGTAACATACGGTAACATGTATAAGCTTGTATGTTAATGTATTAAAATTGATTTTTTCAAAATAATACACAGAAAATAATTGTATCATAGACAAGATATGGAGCATATCACAGAACTAAGAGTTCACTCCCCCCCACACACACTCTCAGAAGAACAACACTAACTCAGGCTTGCCTATGGAGCATATCACAGAACTAAGGGTTCACCCCCCCACACTCTCAGAAGAACAACACTAACTCAGGCTTGCCTATGGAGCATATCACAGAACTAAGGGTTCACCCCCCCACACACACACACACTCTCAGAAGAACAACACTAACTCAGGCTTGCCTTTGCTCATTTTAGATGTACACTGCTATCACATAAAGAGCTTACCTTATGCAACCTTCCTATTAACAGATATTTCAAATTTTTCCTCATCACTTTTATAACTTTAATACAATGAAATACATCATTAAAAGTGTTTTTTAAAAAGTAGTTTTGAGCTGTACTGCACAATTCACCCACTTGAAATCAGTGGTTTTCAGTATATTCCTAACGTCTGACACCGTCTCAATCCATTTTAGAGTTTGTTGCCCAGCCCCCACAGCTACCAGCAGTCACAGCAGTGGATGACAACACTGGGGTGTGGTCTGTCATAACTCGCTTCTTTTCACTTAGCGTGTTCCCAAGGTTCACCACACTGTAGCATCTATGAGTACTTCCTGCCTGTTGTTGATGAATTACGTTCCCTGTATCACACTTTATCTAATAATCAGTTGAAAACCATTTGGCTCGGGGGCTGGAGAGATGGCTCAGTGGTTAAGAGCACTGACTGCTCTTCTAGAGGTCCTGAGTTCAATTCCCCGCAACCACATGGTGGCTCACAACCATCTGTAATGAGATCTGGCGCCCTCTTCTGGCCTGCAGGGACACATGCAGGCAGAATACTGTATACATAATATATAAATCTTTAAAAAAAAAAAAAAAAAAAGAAAGAAAACCATTTGGCTCTTTTCACATTTTAGCTATCATCAATAACCATTTATGTACAATTTTTTGTAGATATAAACTTTCATTTCTTTTAGGTATATACCTACATACACAGAGTAAAAACAACCAAAACAGTTAATATACCTCTGAAATGTCAGTAATATATTGTCATTCTGAAAAATGGATTACACTAGGTAATGGTTTACCATGTGCTATAGATGTGGAGAGCATTTCCTAACAAAGCTTCTGAGGCTCCCTTATGCAAACCCATGATGGCATCACCTCACATGCCAAATAAACACTGCCAGTCATACATTTCATTTTCTGTCCAGATTCATTCCGTCATCTGCTGCACTTATGTAAGTCAGTTACATGAAGCTCAGAGTTCCAGGATCAAACCTTGAACCTCAGGAGGCACTTACTAGACTTGCCATTCTGTCTGATGAGTCATTCTGATTCCGTGCAGGGCAGAAGGAAATGACGGCCGTGTGTGACCTGAGTTTGGAAGAACTCGAGCAGCAGAAGGCAGGCATCTAGATTAGCTGAGGAGGGAACTGTGCTGATGTCTCTGTGCTGAGGGACGGACTAGGCTGGAACCTGCTCTATGTATTTCTTCACAGTGTGATGCTAGGAAACAAAGACTAAAGGAATAACTATTTTCACATCTACAAGAATCTAAGTGGGTGTTCCGTTAACCCCACTCCCCACGTGAGATAATGGCTGTGATTTATAACAAAGTACAAGAAAATGTGGAGAATCCAACACCTGGGTTAATTTAATCCTCAATAAAATGAGTCACATATATTTTACTCTAAAATTTTAGTAAGTCTAATATAATTTATAATTCGTCATATAAGTGCTGGTTCTGGCTTAAGGGAATAAACTAAATTAAAATTAAAACTAAATACTTTAGACACCAAAACGTCTGAATGGCATCTTGTCATTTCCTTATTTAAAATGGAACTCAGAGCCTATTATCCTAGCACAGGGAAGGTAGATGAAGAAGGATAGGAGGCCGAGGCCACCCTCAGCTACACAGCAACTTTGAGACAGGCCTGGGCTATATGAGACCCTGTCTCAAAAAACAAAACAAAAAATGGAGCTGAAGGCATTTACAGATGAAACTACGTAAAGCAAATCCCAACGGCCTTAGAAAGAAGAGTGTGCATGTTTACAGGGGGAGACTCAGTTCTAAACCTTGTAGGAGTTCCTCAGCGAAAGGCAAAGCTCAGACGATCCATCGCTCTGTTTAGAGATAAGGTCTCAGCTGCGACTGCCAGACTTGACCATTTGCCCTGGAGTCCAGAAGGAATGCAAAGTGAGCTGGACTACCAAAGGTAGGGTACTGGGCATTAACAAAGCAGCACTTTATGGTCCCCATTAACAGAAAGAGTACCATGGCGCTAAAGCACATCAGTAGGGCACATGTGTATGCGCGCGCACACACACATACATACACACAGTGAATATTCTACTATTTTACATTTAAGGGACCTGTATCCTCAGCCATTTCCTTTCTATAATAGATTTTATTGTCTTTATTCAAGCAATTTAAAATATGTATTTACTTTTCTTGAATCTAAAAGGACTTATTTATTAACCTTAATTAACCATTTACTTCCAGATCTGATTGTATATGTAATTATCTTTTGTCAGGTATAATGATTTGCTTAGAAAACATGTCAGAACACTTGCTACTTAATCTGTTTTAAAGAGAATGTCTTTCCATACCCTCAAGCATAATTAAATACAAGGGGTAAAAAGGCAGATAGCGAACTACTAAGTCTGATTCACTAAGGCAGGGTTCACAGACTGGAGGCAAGGCTTACTTTGGGCCCAGTGCTTAGTAACAGATTCCAGAGAGGTAAGAGACAACTCTGCAACATTGTGACCAATGGACTTGAAGATGTAGCTGAGTTAGGAAGCAGCTATAGGCACACAGCAACTGGCACCATACCCTCACCTAGTGCTGTAGCCAGAAAATACCAACAACAGAGAGAGGACCCTGACTTCCTTTCTCGGAAGGATAAATGCAGATCAATGAGTGTGATCCAAGTCCTACCACACTCTACCATGAGGACTCGGAGGGAGACAAACCAGCATCTGACCTCTGGGTAACCTAAACAGGAAATCAGGACATTCTAAGCCTAACAGCTGTGTCATCCTGTTAGGAGAATTGTTTCCACTGATACCTTACATAAACAGCTCACACTAGGCCATCAGAAAAAACTCCAGCCCCAGTCTCTTCTTTGTAAGAGCAGAAACAATGCCTGGCCCTGTGCCCTCCACATAGGTGAGGAGGTAAAGCCTGGTTCGTGATAATTAAGAACAAAGAACAGAAGAGAGAGAAAAACGTGAAAGTTGGAAGCTATCTTCTAAGTATTTTACAGACTGTCTAAAAAGTTCATAAAATATTAAAAGTAAAACTTCCTGGCAAGAATCTGGGGTAATTAAGAGACTATGATTCAAAGAAAGACTTGATGAACATTATAACTTAAAACAGGTCAGCATATTTTTAGTTATCTGATATTTAATTATGGTGCATCAGAATGGTAGAAATTAGAGCTTTTGGAAAATCAAGCCCCCCATTTTCTTACCGAATAAAACTCTACTTACTTATCATGAGGTAGGATAGAAAGAGGAAATCAGAAAGGAGCCCTCAGCCAGCAGAGAAGCGGGAATCCCAGCCCAAGGCCTTTCTCTCTCCCCAGTTATAAACCTACAGCTTTCTAGGACTCCCACTAGAAACCCCAGTAGAGAGAAGATGTGCAATTTGGGAGGGCCTTGTGCAGCCCGGTGGCTCCTTGGTATCACTCTACAGATTATAATTCTACCCAATGGTATCCAGGGCCACCTTAGAATCTTACTGAAAGTGAAAGAAGGTTAAGAAAGGTTTCTTAGCAACGTTTTTGTATTATTTATTAATTTGTTTGTTTTTACAGCTCGACCAGTTTCCCCTCCCTTCTTCCCTCCCAGTTCCCCCTCCCACCTCTCCCCCCACCCACCCACTCACTCCTCCTCCTCTGTTTCTTTTCAGAAAAGGGCAGGCCTCGCATGGACATCAACCAGCAGTGGTCCGTCAAGTTGCAGTGAGAATAGACACCTTCTCTCCTATTAAGGCTGGATGAGGCAATCTGGTAGGGGGAAAGAATCCTAAAAGCAGGCCACAGAGTCAGAGACAGTCCCTGTTCCCATGTTAGGAGTCCCACAGGAAGACCAAGCTATAAAACTGTCACATATATGCAGAGGGCCTACGTCAGTCCCACACAGGTTATAAGTAACTTTTTGAGATGTAACTTGAGCCATGAAAATGGTACATATGCTAATATTAAGTCACTTGATTGCTACTCTTCTTTGAGGAGCCACACCTATAGCTGAGTGTATGGTACTTTCTTCTACACTCCCCTGGGAAGGCAAACCCATACTTGGACATGTCTTTCTTTTTGAGTGTCTCTCTCTCTCTCTCTCTCTCTCTCTCTCTCTCTCTCTCTCTCTCCTAACCCTCATGCTCACATCTATATTAAATATAAGAATGCCTTTGATATAATCTCTAACTCTGCTTCATCATACTAGAGTCTTCTCTACATCAGAGCTATGGAATCCCAGTTTGCTCTGAGGAACTCCTCAGGCTGCTGAGGGTGACAACATGTAGCTGTGTCTCTGTCCCCTGAACAGTAACAATCTGATGATTTCACTTGAATAAGATAATGCTTAAGAAGTAAGGTTTTGCCAGACATAGTGGCACATACCTTCCAGGCCAGCCTGGTCTACAGAATGAATCCCAAGACAGCCAGGGGTACACAGAGAAACTCTCTCAAAAAAAGAAAAATAAATAAACAAACAAACAAACAAATAAATAAATAAACGAATAAATAACATTTACCTCTCACAGTTCTGGAAACATTCCATAAAAGACACCAATATTGCCTACCAATTGTTTATGCCTTATTAAATTCCTATCCAACCAAGTTGCAAGAATTGAAGCTACCTGCATTTTTAATTAACCATTTAAAGGAGTTATAATTTGGGTCTTGTGGTGGTTTGAAAGAAAATGGTCCCCAAAGGGAGTGGCACTATTAGGAGGTGTGGCCTTGTTAGAGAAAGTGTGTCACTGTGGGGGTGGGCTTTGAGGTCTCTTTTGCTCAAGCTTCCCTCAGTGTGACAGTCAGTTGACTTCCTGTTGCCTGCAGGATGTAGGACTCCCAGCTACTCCTCCAACATCATGTCAGCCTGTACTCTGCCATACTCCCTGCCACGATGATAATGGACTGAACCTCTGAAACTGTAAGCAAGCCACCCCAACTAAATGTTTTCCTTATAAGGGTTGCCATGGTCATGGTGTCTCTTCACAGCAATAGAAACCCTAAGACAGGTCTCAACTTCCTCTTCTGTAATAAAAGGATCATGATAAGCACTACATTTGACACTATAATGATCTAGTCTTTGTATTAAAGAAAATCATAAATGTAATAGGGAAGATAGTCACACAAACATAACTACCAGCTACTGTGCTAGTCATATCAATAGTGCCATGTAGCATGAATCTTAAAGAGTCTTATTAATAAAATCAAACCTGAGCCAGTTATTGGGGTGAATGCTGGATCAGAGAATCAGAACAAGCCACAGCTAATCTCACCTGGCCAACTTCTCAGCTGATCTTGTTTCCTCAGACTGGAAGCCTCTGTGTCCTCATATCCAAATGGCTCTCAGCTGAACTGTGCTGCTCAAAGCCTAAAAGCTTAACCAGCCAAATGCTTAACCAGCCAAATGCTTCTAGTTTCTGGTCCTCACGCCTTATATACCTTTCTGCTTTCTACCACCACTCCCTGGGATTAAAGGCTCGCTTTCTGGGATTAAAGGCGTGAGTCACCATGCTTGGCTGTATCCTTGAACAGATAGATTTCTGCCTCTGGAATGCTAGGATTAAAGGCGTGTGTTACCACTGCCTATCCTCTATGTTTAATATTGTGGCTGTTCTGTCTCTGACCCCGGATAAGTTTATTAGGGTGCACAATATTTTGGGGAATACAATACTACCACATTGCCATGCTTGGTATTATTAGAACTAGTGTGTTAGTTACATCAATAGTGCCATGCATGACATTATTAGAGCACACTGCTTGGAGAGGATAGACAGAGGACACCAGAAACTATCTTGTGGAGATCAGACTGTGTCCTGCTCTACATTATTCCACACAGCCTAAAAGCAGTAGCTTTCAGCTACGGAGGCTGTGGATGACTCTATTTTACATTTAATTTCCCTTTGAGTACAAATGCAGAGGAAAGGTAACTTGCATACCTTGTTGGGCATACAGACACCACCACCTGTCTGGCACTGGCCACAAAGAATGAACTGGTGAATACAGTTTATTCCAGAAAATAAAAAGGCCCCACCTATAAATTGATCAAAGTAGACAGGGAATATATGAACATAAGGGCATATTAAAACCTTATCAGAAAAAGCAAGCTGGACAACTTGTAGAACACACTAGACTAACAAACGGTATAACACCCTATTTGGAACCCCATAATATGGAGAGGAGAGCAGCTAACACTGTGAAGGAGAGAGTCTCTCTGACCTGTTATCTGACCACCTATGTGACCAACAGGTAGGGAACCCATAAGGGGCAGGGATACTTCACAGCTTGCTAACACAGCCTACTCTGTCTATCCATCCATCCAGACCTGGTCCTCATGTCTGTGGCCTTCATGTCCTGTACTTACTCTGTAGCTCAACTGAACCCTAATACCTGGCCCTGTGGGCCTCCAGCAGCTCTCCCCCCAGGTTTGGTACTACCTTATCTAACCCCTGCAGACATTCTCTGCATGATCTATCTGTATAGCTCTCTGCCTCTGCCTGCCTCCAGCAAGGTCTCTTTGAACTCTGCTGCAGCCTCTGTAACCCTTTTGTAGCTATTCTGTAACACACACACACACACACCACTGTGTGATATGTGTGACCTGAGTTCATGTTAGTAACTAAGACTGGAATAAAAGAATCTGTGCTTGCCAAAAGCTAATATCTTTGGAAAATGAGACTACCTGAAAAATTGCAACCAACAAAACTGACACAGCAATGATTTATTCAATGAATTGTGACATCATGGAAAGATACAGACATGTCCATCTGTGCTTCTAGCGCAGTACACTCTTTGTTTGTTTGTTTGTTTGTTTCTAGACAAGGTTTCTCTGTGTAGCTTTGGAGTCTTTCCTGGATCTCACTCTGTAGACCAGACTGACCTCGAACTCACAGAGATCCACCTGCCTCTGCCTCCCAAGAACTGTGATTAAAGGCGTGCGCCACCACCGCCCAGCTGTGTAGTACACTCTTAACTGTATCCCCACTGAGTGTGCAGTGTAGGGAGCTGATCAAGGAAGGGGAGAGGAATCTGAAGCAGACTGGGACCACACACGGGAGGTACTCAGTCACTTCTGGGAGTGCGGTGCACTCATTAAAAATGGCTATCACCTGAGAAGGAAGAAAAGAAGGGCACAGGGTGTAAACAGGCGAGGCACCGCAGAAGCTAACAGCGAGAGCCTGCGGGCGACAGCGGGAGACACGGTGAATGACAGGAGGCGCCCAAGGGTGGAGGGAAGATCTCGGGAGCCAACAGCCTTCCTTCTCTCCATGCAGCCAAGGACAGATGCACTCTACACTAGAGAGCTGCAGGACAGGGTGCCCCCAGTACAGTAGGAAGAGGAAGAGCAGAAATATTTCTGCCAATAGCAATGCTAGGCTCATTTTACATGGGAAGGGGCGGGGTTCAGATGGCAAGGGCACAGAAGAAAGGAAAGGAAATAATATACACTACACACAATGAAAAGGAAATATGAAGAAGATCAGGGCTGAAAAGGAGTGGACCCCAGAGTGAGAAGAGAAACACTTCCATTGAGTAATCAGGTATTTCAATCAGTGAGGATGAGGGATGCACTGTTAGTGAGTGTCTGAAAAGGCAGTGTCCAACCACATCCCACAGAGAAAGGGCAAAGGCTGCCACAAGATTCTCTAAAGGGTGTGTCATGTCTAAATGCACTGAGGCAGGAGGATTGCCGAGTTTGGGGTCAGCCTGGTCTTCATCTCACTCCTCCCCCAACCCCCAAATCATTAATCAAAAGCTCTTTCAAAATGTGCCCCCACCACACATACACACACACCAGCACAGATGTGAAGGAATGCATCCCTTTCAAGTACAGTGGTGTACGCCTTTAATCCCAGCACTCCTTGGGAAGGACAGGCAGGCAGATCTCTTGGAGTGTGAGATCAGCCCGGTCTACAAATCAAGTTCCAGACCAGCCAGGGCTCCACAGTGAGATCCTCAGTGAGATCCTGTCTCAAACAAAACAAAACAAAATGCTAGCAGAGTATGAACAGTTCTCTGAGGTAGGAAGGTCATATCCAAGGCTAGCCTGGGCTACATACAGTGAGACCCAATCTCAAAACAAAGTATAACTATGAGCATGCGCTTAAGTGTGTTCACAAATATGTGTCAATTATAAAGGGCGAGGAAGGAAATGAACCAGTTACTCTGAGAGATTGAAGAGGAGGGGAGAAACGAGAGCTCTGTCTTTGAGGTTTCAAACAGTTCCCTGGTCATGATAATCACACTATAGCTGTCACTGGGGAAGGGCAAGTGAAGTGTACTGGGGACCTGCTTGTAACTTCTTATGGGTGTGTAATTGTTTTAAAAGGAGAAACTAGGCTAGAGACATAGTTCAGTGGTAAAGCATATGCCTAGTATATATAAAACACTTGGTTCAGTCCTCAGCAGAGAGAGACAACATGCTTTACCTTAAAAATATAATTTCCCACACCATACAGCAGCTTGAATCTAGTTCTTAAAAGTAACAGTTAAAAACCTGAGTCCAAAATGTATATTAATAATTGAAGGTATGAGCACAAGTCACCTACACATTTAAACATAAACCACGATCTTCTACAGTAATGACATTAGAACACAAAGAAGAAAAAGGCAAAAGCCATTTAGTCAGACTAATCCTTCATCATCTAAGCTTTCCCAAGGGCAGCATACTTTTCTAATATCTGGACCTTAAGGTAAACTCTGTGAGATGTCTGGTCTTGTTATACTCAGGAGTAAAGCCCAATACCTCTTCCTTTAATTCTCTGGCACTTCAGATGAATTTAGAATTGTCTAAGAATAAAAAAAGCTTGCTGGAGGAGCTGTGTGGACAGCTTATTGTCTCACTGCTGCAGCTAGTCAAACATTCAGATACTACAACTTTGGCAAATCTCATTAGAAGTCAAAGACTTCAAACTTCTAAAGCAAGTTCCTGTGAAGGAGTTACATGGGCAAGTTTAAGCAAGCAGGGTGTATATACAATATAGTAACAAATATAATGCAAACAAAAGAAGATTTCTTTAATTATAGTGGAAATAACTGTTATTTAAAAGTGACTTCTTCATAAAAGAATAAACTAGACTAGCGGCGAAAGAATGGTATGTTATGATGCCTTAAGACTAGAAACAGAAGGCGAAGATTTCAAAGTAAAGTCTTGGCAGACACCCAGTCTCCATGGCAAGAGTTCTGGCCAAACACTTCCTTCATAACCTCCAAGACTTGTTCATGTCCCCAGACAGAGAATCTAGGGTTGTTCATGTCAAATGCAACTGGAGTCCTGCAAATTTACAGGGGTCTCCTCTTTTTCCATGGTGATCAACAGAACCTCTTTCCTAAAATTTGTAGCCTGTAATTATTTAGCGGTATGGTCTGTGCATAGAAAGGTAGAAGAGAGCAGGTGAGGGGGATAAAGAGAAGAAGAAGGTGGATGTCCAAGGCACTTCCTCTCTCAAGGTGGAGAGAAATGCCAGCTCCAAATAGTTCGCCATTATCTTCACCAGGGCCACCACTCTGCCATTGCTCTGAAGTAAATATGCCAGGTACAGGATGATGGCAGCTGATGACTCAATCAATCGACGGTCTTTGTCACACAAGTCACCAACTTTAGTAATATGTCAGGAAAGAAATCTCTCCCATAAATCAACTATACAATCTTTCCTGTTACACAAACAGTTGACATTGTTCAGGAAACTGTTTTCCAAGGTCATTACATACTTACTAAGAGAGGTAGGAGCCCATGTAGCTTCTGGTGTCCTATCCAACGGTGGTCTTACTAGCACACCATTCAAGTGGCTTTCTGTTCACACTCTTCAAGTGTCTGTCCTTTAGCCAAGACAACACTGTCTTCTTCATTGACACCAATGAACTCATCTCTCAAATAGTCTAGTCTTTGTTTGCTGCAGCAGGGCCTCTGAGTACAGCCCAGGCTGGTCTCAAACTCACAGCCTTCCAGTCTGCCCATCAAGTGCTCAGGTTACAGGCATACAGTATCCACCACTGGCCCAGCTTATGTCTACTACCTACTTGTACTTCTTTACTATTTGGCTATTTGAGGAACTCAAGAAAGATTTAGTTAGTCAACAGGTAAAGAAAATCCACCTATATCTAGTGCTTCTGACTGCAAAAATTTTTAGGATTCCTCTAACAAGTATTTATTTATAAATCACATTGGTCCAAAAGGGCTTTATGGCAACTTACAAACAGGTGAAAAATCTACACAACACAGTAATCAAAAAAATCCAGGGCCAGGAGAAAGCCAGCATGGAAGAGAAGATGATGGGCGTGTACAGAATGTAAGTGATGCTATACTACACACCTGTGTTTTCTGCCCCAAAACAGAGTTCATTAGAAAACACACTATTCCTGAGATTTAAACAAACCAGCTGTTCACGACAAACTCAACTAGATGCAATACTTAAAACAAAAATCGTGAGTCTATATAATGATACCACTGTGAAGTAGTCAATCACATTATCAATATGCAATATCAATCACTGTATCTGAGAATACCAAAGTAATCTTACTGATACTTCTGATTCTAATTTGTCTTTTAAAACATCTATTCTCCTTAAAGCAGTCAGAATAATCTTTCAAAATGTAAACTAGAAACAACATGCCCATTCTAGTAGGGCATGCAGCACTTGGGAGGCAGAGGCAGTTGGATTTCTGTGAGTTTGAGGCCAGCCTGGTCTACAGAATTGAGTTCCAGGACAGCCAGGGCAACACAAAGAAGGCGTCTGGGGGGGGGAGGGGAGATACCCATTCAAACACCTTGGCTAATTCCCCATTCCACTTACCCCAAACTCCTTTCCCAGGTCCTGCATGGAGACTCTGTGCTGAGAGCCTTCCTGCACCATCTGCACCTCTTCCCTGGCTCACTACAGCCACAAACATTATCATTTTTCTGTCCTTTGGCACATCTTAAGACTCTGCATTTTCTACACTCTCACGTCTTCCCAGTTCATTCAGAGATCTGCTCAAAGGTAACTTCCTTAAAGAGGAGTTCCTGATCAATAGTCTTGAACTGCCCACTTCACTTCCGGTCACTTTGACATGGACGTGTTTTACTTTTCTTGTTCCATCTACAGCTGTTTGAAATCATCACTGTCTGTTGCGGATCTCCTTCTAACATGGAATTCTGAAAACAGAAATGAATCTACAGTAACAGCGTTTCTGCCTGTCTCAGTCACCATGGTTTCCCAGCACTTAAACAGTAGGCAGAACATGTGTTCAAACATCTGGAAACACATGAGGAAACGTCTGAAGTTGGAGCAGCTCTTGGTGATCGGCATTAATCTGACCAGCTTTCCGTTCCTCTAGAGTAGTGGTGGTCAGTTACCATTTTTAGGTCACACATATTTCCTCTGAAATGGAAACATTAGGCTTTCTTCTCAGAAGACACACACACAAACAGAATTCTGTATGAACCCACTAAAAGCAACTGATCATTTCCAGGTTAGAATCCATGATCAAAAGGCATGCAAAGAACTCTGTAATGTGATCCAACCTATAACTGATCTCTCCATGAGATAAAAGCTAAAGAAAATGAAGCAATAAAAATCCACAAATCACTCCTAATAGATTTTGTAAAGTAGTAAGATAAAGCAGTCAGATAAGGGAAGCCTCTGTCTGGCATGGTGGTGTACGACTGTAAGGCCAGAACTTTCAAGGCTGAGGTCAGCACAGGCTACACAGCAAGTTCCAGGGCAGCCTGCACTACATAGCCAGATACTCTCAAAACAGTAATAGAAATTTAAGTAGATAAATGAATATACAAATAAAGTTGTCACGTGCAGTGACACATCCCTTTAATCCCAGTACTCAGGAGGTGGAGGCAGGTGGATCTCTGTGAGTTCGAGGCCACAGTGGTCTACAGAGCAAGTTCCAGGACAGCCAAGAATACATAGAGAAACTCTGCCTCAAAATAAACAAACAAACAAACAAACAAACAAACAAACAAATAAATGAATAACAAAAAACAAACAAACAAAAACCCAAACTGTGTGTACGTCATTGATATGTAAATAACACAAATCTGTGACCTGAGGAAGATCCTGTATTACCTCTGTAAAGACTGGCATGAACTATAGCATACAAAATTTATTTGGGGTTTTGATGGGATTTGAGAGGGTTGCTTGCAGACACAGCAGGAGGAGTTGGGATCAGGTAAAGAGAGCCACCGAACAAAGCTCCATGTTTCTTCCCTCTCCATACATAGGTGCTGTGACTAAGGATGTGCAAAATAAGCCAACTGGGCAAAGAAATCTGTAAGATCTAAAAAATGTTTAACTGCTTTTTCATCATATTTATAATATCCTTAAATAGCAATACTATTTCTTTCTGGAAGTTCTGGTTTTGTTTTAAGGATCTAAAATTGGCAATTACTAGACATTCTGTCTTAAGGAAATATGTAATTACACACAAAAAAGTCACTTCAAACTCTATTTCCTTTGTAACAGTGTAAGACATTCTTTTTAACAATGAGAAAAATATAAAAATTGCTTTGATCATTTTATAAAAATATCTATCCCTCCCATTTTTTTCATTCCATTTTTAATATATGAGGAATATTAGTAAGGAAAGCATATACTAATGAACATATTCATTATTTCTCCAAGCATACATAATGTAGTTTAATAACCACAGACTGATAACTCAGTGAGGAATCTGACATCTGCTGGGATTTGAAGGGTACATGAACTAGGATTTTAATTTCCCGCTGAAATCCCTTCATTCTTCACAAGCAATCCCATGTTGCCATTTCATGCTTCTTAAGAACAAGTCGTTCTGTGTAATTGACTGCTTGGTTTGCTGCTCCTAAGCAGCATTAATCCCCTAGCAATTACCATCTTTCGTAAAGTCATCTGAATGCTTAAAAAAAGGAAGTTCAACAAATTGTTTTTGAAAATCATTTTTGTGTTATTTGTATTTTAACACTTAAAGAGTTCATATCGATTGTAAAACATATCTAATTACTCTGTGGGATTTGTTGTTGTCGTTGTTGTTTTTTTCCTTTTCTTTAAGACATAGCTCTGGCTGTCCTCACTATATACCAGGATGGCCTCAAACTAAGAGTGATCTGCCTGCCTCTGCCTGAGTGTTGGGATTAAAGACGAGCACCACCACACCTAGCTCTGTAACCCTCAGTTGTAAGAGACCATTCTAGGGACCTATATATAATGTGATAGTGGCCTAGGTAAGTCTTTTTTCAAACTGTGCCACACAAAAACATTGCTTTGCAGCGTATTAAGAAATTTGCATCCAAATGTTTGGCAGAGAGCTCAGTAGGCTTTCCCAAGCCTCTAACATGTTGGATCCTCTTTTCTGTTGTGTTTTTATTGTTTTTTGATTTTTCAAGACAGGGTTTCTCTGTGTAGTCTTGGCCTTCTTGGAACTCACTCTGTAGACCAGGCTGACCTCAAACTCACAGAGATCCATCCACCTGCCTCTGCCTCCGAGTGCTGGGATTAAAAGCATGCATCACTACCGCCCGGCTAACTTTTATGCCAGTGCAATGCTGTTTTGGTACTGTATCTCTGTAATATAATTCAAGATTGGCACTGGCATATCTCTGGCACTGCTCTGTCTACTGAGGATTATCGTGGCAATCCTGGGATTTTTTGATGCTTCCATATGATTTTAGGACTGTTCTCTACCTCTGTGAAGAGTATCAATAGAATTGATGGGGATTTCACTGAATCTATAAATCATTTTTGGTAACATTTTCATAAAATCAATTCTGCCTATCCCTGAGTACGCAAGGTCTTTCTATGTCTTCTTCAATTCCTTTCTTCAGTATATAACATTCTCACTGCAGGAGTGTTACCTCTTTAGTTAAGTTTACTCCTGAGGTGTGTGGGTTTGTCTCTCCCGCCCTCCCCCTCTCCTTTCTTCTGATTGATTGTCTGGCAAGCTCACTATTGGGATACAGAAAAGCTACTAAAATGCTATTGACTTCTGTATGTCAACTTTATACTCTGCTACTTTTACTGGGAATTTTTGCATCTATGTTTATCAGAAAGTGGTTTACAGTTTCCTTCTTTTATTATGTCCTCATCTAAGTTTGGTGCTGTTTTACAGTTTCTATTGCTACGATGAAACACTGTAACCGAAAGCAACTTGAGGAGGAAAGCATTTATCTTGCTTATATTTCCCTACCACAGCTCATCACTGAAGGCAGTCAAGGCAGGAACTCAAACAAGACAGGAACTTGGCGGCAGAGCTGATGCAGAGGCCATGGGGGTGGTGCTGCTTAGTGGCTTGTTTTTCATGGCTTGCTCAGCCTGCTTTCTTACAGAACCCAGGACCAGCCCAGGGGTGGCACCACCTACAGTGGGCTGGGGCCTCCCATATTAATCACAAATTAAGAGAATGCCCTGCAGGCTTGTCTGCAGCCCAATCTTATGGAGGCATTTTCTCATTTGGGGTCCCCTCCTCTCAGATCACTCCAGCTTGTGTCGAGTTGACATAAAACTAGCCAGCACAGTATCAGAACAATGCTGGCTTCACAGAATTGAGTTTGTTCCTATTCTTCCTCTTCCTGTTTTATGGAATAGTTTGAGAAGAATCTGGTGGTGTAACTGTCCAATCCTAGGAGAGGTTAAAAAGGAAGAAGCAGACAATACCAAGTGATGATGAACAAGTGAGCAACTTTTCTATGCTGCTGGCTGAAATTCAAACTAGCACAAGTGCTTAGGAACACCGCTCCACAGTCTCTACTAAAACTGTTTACATATATACACTCCCTGGCTCAGTAATTCCTAGACAAATGCCTGCACAGAAATGTATGCATATGTTCACTACATGGCATACAAAAAATGTATGTATCGAATCAATTCCTGTGTCTGCCAATAATAGAATGTAGGAATTGGTAGCTATATCTGCACAGGGATAAACTAAACAGCAAAGAATGAATACACATAACACGCATACACTGCACAAACACAACACGGAAGGGAAGAAGGCAAAATCACAAAGTTACACTGCACAGTGTAATGCATACAAAGCCCCAAATCAGGCTAAAGTCACAGCATCGGAAATGACAGTGGTCTGAGAGGGCTGTGACTGGTCAGATTGCACAGTCAGTGAGGCCCAGGGGCCAAGTCTTCATTCATGACCTGAGTGTTACAGAAAATGTCACTTTGTGAAAAGCCAGCAGTAGAACCATAATTTTCCTGAACATATACTATACTTATGTGCTACCTAGATTTGTGAAACTTGATACAAGCTGGAGTCACTGTAGGACTGAGAACCTCAGCTGAGAAATGCCCCCATCAGATGGGCAAGCCTGGGTGCATTTTCTTGACTGATGATTGATACAGGAGGGCTGAGCTTACTGTAGGTGTTGCCACCCCTGGGCTGGGTGGTCCTGGGTGCTGAGAAGTCTTCTCCCCAACAGCCCACAGGCACAGCACCTTCAGATACTATGAAGATAGCCAACAGGAATGAAGCTTCCAGCTCAGCTCCAGCTTGATTTCTCTGTCTTGCAACCAAAGAATGTGGTACTGCACATTCAGCAACAGGGTCTTACCATCCAGCTGTGGTGGGCAACCAAAAACAATGGCAATAGCCTGCATTATTCTGGGGCCTCTCAAGTTCTTGGAGCCTTTGGATTTTGTTTTCTCTGTCATCTTAGTAACTTGTCTAGCTTTATGCAACAATAAATCTAACTCATGATTTTTTTTTTGTTTGTTTGTTTGTTTTTTTTGGTTTTTCGAGACAGGGTTTCTCTGTGTAGCTTTGCGCCTTTCCTGGAACTCACTTGGTAGCCCAGGCTGGCCTCGAACTCACAGAGATCCGCCTGGCTCTGCCTCCCGAGTGCTGGGATTGAAGGCATGCGCCACCACCGACCGGCCTAACTCATGTTTTGGTCAAAGTCCTTAGTTTAAAAATATGTTGGCCCCAATCAGAGATAGACATCTGTAGAGTCGTCCTGAAGACAGCATTTCAGACAGATGTTTTATGTAAAACATCTCAAAATGAGCAAGGCAAAAGTTCTATGGAGTGCTTAGAAAATGCTAGGCTGCTGCAGAATTTTTATCTTTAAAATTCTAATGTACCGAGTTAGAATCTTTTAGTCTCTGAAAGCTTAAATAGAAAATAAAGTATTTCTTGTGCCTCTTAAGCTTATATGGGTTGGAAATCTTTCTCTTTCCTAGTGAGGCCCAGGGTCTCATCCATCCTAGGCAAATGTTCCACAGCTGAGTTCTACTCCCAGCTTGGAAACTTTTTTTCAAAGAAACATTTTTCATCATAAGAAATCAAGGTTCCCAGAAAGATACTTCAGGAAATACCACTCAAGGGTGATGAGAAAACTTCAACCACCATTTTTGGAGTCAAGAGGTTGTTCTGTTAGCTACAATCCCACCTTACTACTCGACCATTAAGTCAATTTAAAACTCTACATATTATCCAAAGGAGAATCAAAACATCCAGTGAAGCAGTATCTTCCCAGCCGAAGTAACTCACCACAAAGCCAGAAAGAAGATTTAATGCCATCATCAGGGAAGCCAGGGAAGGTCAACTGACGAATCATGCTCAGAAGCTATATAGCCCAGACACTTTAAACTTCTTCATCAAAATGGCAAAATTTTAAAGTTTTTGTGGTTCAAATACAATCTTAGCTACCCAGAAAATGCACCTGTACGTGGTATTTCATTTTCCAGTGGTAGTTAGTGAAATATTGCTACTGTATTAGGAACAGGTTGCCTCTGAGTACTATCTATATTAGACACACAATCTTACAGTAAAATGGCTTTCAAACTGTAAGATTTTTGTGTATTGTCAAAAGAATCATTAAGTTAATTTTTTAAAAAAAAATGGCCTTTGAATAAAAAAAAGGCAAGACCTATAAGTATATAAAATGTCATCATTTGTGACTTAATGTCCTACAGGAAGATGACAACTTTATTTGTAAGAAAACTTCACATGTACAAATTGTGTTTAAATGGCTTGTTTAAATTGACGGGCAGCACACCCCCACACAGCACCAGGGCCTCTAATCCTCCACACTGTCTGTTAGGCTAGCAGGTCTTAAGATGTTGTTGAGATAACTGGCTTCCATTAGCAAGTCTGTGATTGGCAGGATGATAAAGTCTTTTCACTCACAGGTCAGCTATTTCCTTTTCTTTAGAGGAGGGCATTCCTGATGATCTATCTTTTAACTACAGTCTCTTATTGAGTCCCAATTCTCTTGCCTTCAGCTTTGATATGGTTCTAACTTTCCTTCTGTATCAACTCATACTTGTCATCAACTCCTCTATTCAGTGCAGCAAATATCAGGAGTTTGACCTCAGGGCAAAGTCCGGGTGGGCAGGTAAAATCTGACCATTGGACCTACTTCCTAATCTTTCATACCCAGCAATTCATGAAGCAGTATCAAATTCAAACTAAAAACCAGAAGCACGACCCCTTATACATACTATGAAAAGAGCTACTTGCCTTTCTAAGTCCACTTGAAAAGAACTGTCAGCCACCCTATTAAGACAGAAACGGATCACAGACCAGAGGGAAAAAGAAGGAAAAGTGCAGAAACTCAACTGCAATGTAAACAAAGGCGCTGGCAGCCCTCTATGTTGGGCGAGAAACTCCCTCACAAAAATGTAGACACTAGAATATCTCTTTATGAAGTCAGATGTAAAAGCACTACCAACACTTGAAGGCATCTATTTAAATAATCAAAAACCTTAGATAGAATGAACCATGCAAGACTTTCGTTTTTTCAAGATCAATTTTGGGTTTTTGGGCCTACTCTCATAGTGTATATTTCATAATATGACCGCGAGTTAATTTTAAAAGCAAATGCAGTGAAATATAGCTACTTTTTTGAATTAATTAACTCTAAACCACTAAATGCATAAAATTGATATAGCAGCCAAAAGCAAAAATTAGCTGTTTCTTTTCATTTTAGAGTATACAAGTCTAGGGGTGGTAAATCACTAAATTTTAACATTAACAGAACAAAATTTGAGTGCCTTTTAAGACTAGAAAAAATTAAGATAATAAACCAGTTGATCGGAGTGTTCTTCTCCATATGCTACAGTGGTGTATAACGCTTCCACAGCTATCACTGTCGGGGGCACTTTAGCAATTCCCTATACATATAGGTTTCATAACTATGCACTTTCACAGACAGTGTCTAAAATCCACTTGAAAGTTTCTCAAACAGCTTACATTTAAAAGGGGAAGTCAACCAGGACTTTAATGTCTTCTAAGTGCACATATTTAAAAAGTATATTCAAGCATGACTCAAGATGTTAATATTTATGTTTTAATAATACAATCCCCTAGGGAGATATATGCCTTACAAAGTAGCCATCTTTTTTTTTTTTTCTTTCTCCAAGAGACAGGGTTTTTCTGTGCAGTGTTGGCTGTCTTAGAACTAGCTTTGTAGTTCTGCAGACCATGCTGGTCTCAAACTCAGAGATCCGCCTGCCTCTGCCTCCCAAGTGCTGGGATTAAAAGTGTGCACCACCACCACCCAGTTTATAAAGTGGCCATCTATGCTGTCTAAGACTCTGTGAAAGAAGAAGGTAACTGGAGTCAAACATATCGACACAAATTAAGAAAACAGATTTTTTTTTTTTTTAAGCAGAAAGCAGTTTGCTTAATACAACGCAAAGGGCAACGTGCTGGGCAGTAACAAGAGAGGCCTGTTTTTGTTTTTTTGGGGTTTTTATTATTTTTTTAAATTTTTTTTTAAAGATTTTATTTATTTATATGTATACAGCATGTATGACCAGAAGAGGGCACCAGACCTTATTACAGATGGTTGTAAGCCACCATGTGGTTGCTGGGAATTGAACTCAGGACCTCTGGAAGAGCAGTCAGTGCTCTTAACCTCTAAGTCATTTCTCCAGCCCGAGGCCTGTTTTTGTTAGTGATGGTTTTTGTTTGGAGAGGGTTGTTGAGCCAGGCTCTAGCTAAGATTACCAGAGTGTATCACCTCACTCCCTTGCCTGGTTTTGGTTGGTTGTTTGTTTCTTAAACCCAGGACCTCAGGTGTGCTAGGGCATGCTCTATCAGCTGAGAGACGTACTCATCCCCTTAGGGACAACACATCTTCAGTTCCATAAACTATTCGGTCTTATTCATAATCCTACAGACTGCCAACTAGTTAATGTAGAAACTAGTTAGCACCATCTAAACTCCGATGAAACAGAAACTCTCTGTGCATAGATGACTTACATGGCTTACCCTCAAGTCATGTCTCTGGGCTGGAGAACATTACATTACTAAATGGTCATACTGACTGCCTGAGAAATGAACACTCCATGAAACCTGTTTCCAACTTGCTACAAGTCTCAGCTTTCCATATTAGATCATCTTCCTCCCAGAACAAATGCAACAAACACAAGTCCTTTGAAAGGACCTACTGCCAGAGAATCTCTTCCAGCACACAGAAGCAAAGCTGAGTCAGACTTCCTGGTTTTCGGCTACCCTTCTCAACTGAGCACAGCTAGTTGTCTAGAGACCCACATCACCCAGAAGTCGGTCCTTGTTGACATAATACTAAATATTGATTGTACGCAGAAAAAGTTAGTGCTTTACAGACAGTGCTTTCTCAGCGTCCTTGTGAACCTGACTTGAAACAGCATTCATTTCCACAGGACTCATGGTCTTACATTGGTTCCAGTCTTCTCCAAAGGACATTGAAACTCCACAGAATGAAATTACCTTACAGTATTTTGGATCTACTTCAATCACACTTTCTCACCAAATAATGAATACATGGGCGCCACTAAGTACTTACTCCACTTTGGGGGTACATGAACAGCAAAAAAGAGCTCTAATTCCAAACATTTATTGAAATCGGAGTTCCTTAAAGGCTCAAAACGGTCCTACTGTAGACATGAGTGTGGTAAGGTTCTGCTCAGAACAAGGGTGGAGTTTCTCCGAGGGTCATCTCCATCCCCCAGGGGAATGAGCATCATTAACAGACTGATCACTGCGCCTTTGTTTTAATCCCGGCTCCATATGGTTTCTTGCCAAAGACAGCAGTCACTCCTGCTGTCAATCTGGCACTCCTGAACCCTCTAAGGGATGGTCCTCGGCTGCCTCCACTGCCTCCACACCCTCCCGTGCCCCAGCTTTACTAAGCTCCTTAATCCTAGGATTAAGAAAGAAAAAGAAAAAGGAGAAGAAAGAGGAAGGAAGGACTAAGAAGAAAAAATAAGAGACAGAAAAAAGAAAGAAAATAAAGAATACAACAGAGCAGAAATGTCAAAATTGAAAAGTGAATAAAAGGCAGAAAAAAAGAGTTCACATTTGTTACTAAACTTAGAACATTCTTACCAAAGATAATATATAAGAATGAATAATGATTTTTTAAAACCTAGTTTTATCCCTTTTTCTGGAGGCATACAAAAATTTATAAAAATTTACCATTAATACAATTCTAAACAAGAGGTAATTTTCTAGTAATAATTAATTTACATTTAACTTGAGTTCTAACAATGTTACTTCTACTGATTTTTATATAAGACCACAAAAATTATTAAAAATGTTTGCAAGCAATGAATAAATTAAATTCTCATTGTGGGACTGCTCCATAAAGTTGAGACACAGTATGAACACAAGTTCAGAGATGTGCCAAATACACAGCAATCAAAAAAGGCATCTTCCAAAGATGGGTCTTCAGGGCAGACAAGCATTCTGGTACCATTAAGAATAAGCTAACAAGGCAAGAGAGAACAGTAAGTGGAGAGCATCATTACATCTTACTTGTCTGAGGTCAATGAATGCCAGCTGGAGGGTGTCCCCTTGAAATCCCGGCACAGGCTCAGAGCTGGCAAACACTATTTTAAAAATTTAGAAAATAAAAGGGAATTAGAAAAATATAAAAGACTTTAACTGCTACATTTATATGTAATAGAACTATAATAACATTTATACACAATCATTTCAAACAAAGACCACTTACAACCTTCAATTTCTTTTCTGTTCTTTTCTTTTCTGTTTTTTTTTCTTTTCTTTTGGTTTTTCGAGACAGAGTTTCTCTGTGAAGCAGTCCTGGATGACCTTCAATTTCTATTAAACATGCTCTCTGTACCCATCACCACAAATATTTTAGTAGTATAAAATTTCTAAACTGCCACTTACTCTGTAACCTTTAATCACAATACACGTAGAAGGGTTGTCCTACACAAGTCCAGGAGCAGTAATGTACTTCAATCCAAGTGAAGTTGTCTGACTCTTCTGGCCTTAGGTGAACGATCACAGAAGCACTTCCAAACTACCGATTCCATGACTGTCAACGACGCTCAAAACGTCTGCTTAGTTACACAGCATGCGCTATAAACATCACCTCTAGCTAACAGCAATGAGAGGCAGATAGCCAGGTAAGGGGCGAGCTGTACATGCAGACCACAGGTGAAAATTTAAGTAGCAAAGTCAGAATGAATTCAAGAATATCTTAAAACAAGATTTAAAAAAAATTTTTTTTAAAATAAGACACTTTTCAATAATTTTTGTACTTTAAGAATTTTAATCCTAACAGCCAGGCTTGGTGGGTCAGGTCTGCAACCCCAGCTGCTTAGGCAGCTAAAGCAGGAGAAGAGAAGACAATTCAAGGCCTGAGTTCAAAGGCATCCTGGACAACCTAGGGAGACCCTGTCTCGAATTAAATTAAAAAAGGGAGAGGGGGCTAACACAGCTCAGTGGCAGAGTGTTGGCAGAGCAAGCTCCAGGTCCTGGGTTCAAGTCCAGTACCAAAGAAAAGCATTTCAATTCTGCTTTAAGTGAAAGATGATTAGTCTATAAAAATGTGTGTGTGTGTGTGTGTGTGTGTGTGTGTGTGTGTGTGCTTACTGTATGAGTGTAAGTTGGTGTGCATGTGTGTGCCCATGGTGATCAATGTCAACCATTTTCTTTAATCATGCTACACTTTATTTCTGAGACAGGGTCTCTGGTGAGACTGGAGACCATCAATCTGTCAAGAATGGCTGACCAGCAAGTCCCAGGATCCTCCCGTCAATTTATGTCTAGCTTGAGGATTACACGAACTTGCTGCCAGGCCTGGCTTTTTTGTGGAGATGGAGATTTAAATTTAGATTCTTGTGCTAACACTTTCTCTACTGAACTGTCTCCCAGATCCAAGACTCTACCACTTCAATTTTTTAGAAATTTATTTATGTGTATGGGAGTTTTGCATGAATGTAGGTCTATGCACCATGTGTGCACCTGATGCCCACTGAGATCAGAAGAAGGTGTCTGTAGCTAGAGTTTTCCTGCCTGGCCCACAGTCAGGACAAATCTCTGTCACCGGCCAGCCCCACAGCCGCTCAGACCCAACCAAGTATGTTTACTTATATTGCTTACAAACTGTATGGTCTTATATTGCTTACAAACTGTATTGCTTACAAACTGTATGTTTACTTATATTGCTTACAAACTGTATGGCCGTGGCAGGCTTCTTGCTAACTGTTCTTATATCTTAAATTAATTCATTTCTTTTTTTTTCTTTTTTTTTTTAATATTTATTTTATTATGGATACAGTGTTCTGCCTGCATGTGTCCCTGCAGGCCAGAAGAGGGCACCAGATGTCATTACAGGAGGTTGTGAGCCACCATGTGGTTGCTGGGAATTGAACTCAGGACCTCTGGAAGAATAGTCAGTGCTCTTAACTGCTGAGCCATCTCTCCAGCCCCCAATTTCTATAAATCTATACCTTGAGACGTAGCTCGTGGCTTAGCAGCGTCTTCACATGCTGCTTGTCATGGCGGTGGCTGGCAGTGTCTCCCTCCGCCTTCCTGTTCTCTCAATTCTCCTCTCTGTTAGTCTTGCCTATACTTCCTGCCTGGCAACTGGCCAATCAGTGTTTTATTTATTGACCAATCAGAGCACCACATTTGACATACAGACCATCCCACAACAGCAGCCAGTGCTCTTAACTACTGGATCTATGTCTCCAGCTCCATCATTAAAGAAAAAAAAATTTTTGCATGTGCATGTGCATGTGTTCACACACACACATGCCATGCCTCCATGTGGAGGTCAGAGCACACCTTCCAGAGTCCATCCTCTCCTTCCTTACACCATGTGGGTCCTAGGAATGGAACTCGGGTTGTCGGGTGTGCAGCAACTGCCCTTACCTGCAAGTCACCTCGCCTGCCCAACTCCACCATCTTTACACAAGTGTCTCTGACTCTCCCTGCACACACACACTACTATCTCAATTTTCTTAACACATTGTGGAATCTCCACATGCAACTTAACCAAGCCAGTACTTTAGAAGCTGTGTATAATTCTGCCTATGCAGTTCTTAGAACGGTAAAACCAAGTCTTAAGTTTAGTGGATTTTGTATGAAACAATAGTTCAGAAAGACTCAAATAATTGAAAAACAAATGAAAACTTAACTCAGCCTAATTTTCCTGGCCTCCCCTCTTTGGGGACTACAAAGTTCAGAGTAAGTTCCTGTCTCTTGAGATACTAACTTCACTCAAGTATCCACTTTGTGTTTCAGCACTTTGTGGAACGTATTCGTCTTTTATTTTTTGAATAGACCACTACCAAACTTTTTCATAATTCTCTGGAACACCACTAAAATCTTTTATTTCTCTTTGCATTAAAAAGTTCAGAATTGCTGGGCGGTGGT
>CABHPQ010164840.1:0-16597 GCA_902168405.1 Peromyscus aztecus | reverse complement strand
TTCCTTCCTTCCTTCCTTCCTTCCTTCCTTCCTTCCTTCCTTCCTTCCTTCCTTCCTTCCTTCCTTCTTTCTTTCTTTCTTTCTTTCTTTCTTTCTTTCTTTCTAAAAGAACATCACCTCTGACCTATGTTCTTGCAGAATATAGGTTAGAGCTTGTCTAAGTACAGAAGTTGGTAGACCAAGCCTAGACAGGAAGTCTATATGAAGTGGTAGTTTGTTTTGGACAGTGGAGAGCATCACAGATTGGGGCAGAATAGAAAGAAAAGATGATGGGAACATGAGAAAAGAAGAGGTCCTGGATCTTCTGGAATCTAGTTTAAAGTTCTTGGTGGTTAAAAGTCAAGACTTCTATACAACTGACAAAACCAAAACTGCTGTCAGAATTACCTGCTATCCTAATTTCATTTTTGTTGCTGTGATAAAATTCCACAAGAAAAGTGAGTCCATTAAATACATTAAAGATAGCCTCAGAAGCACCAACATTTGTTAGTGTCGCATTAAGATAGTTTGACCAAGAGGGAACAAGTTTGAATTCTCCTCTTCTTCCCCTGTCTTCCATCTGTCTGTAGTTCATGGTTTCTGGCCTGTTTGTACTCTGTTGTATGAGTTTGAACCTATGCCGTACCTGAATGCTGTCTTGTGACTCTGTCCCTAATAAAGGGCTTTGCTGTCTCTTTTATTGAACAGCACAGAAAACATCACATGGAGAAAGAATGAGGGGTACTTTACAGAAATCTTTAACAGTTTTACAGGCATGAAACTTTATGGATTCCAACAGATCCAGATAACAAGCAGTGCTGTAAGCATCACTGCATACATACTACATCCATGCTCCTTTCGGCATTAATAGTGGATATTTATTGTACAAGGCCACTTTGGACTTGTTTTTGCAGTTTTTAGCAAATTATTGGTATAATACACACATGTATGCACATACATGTATTACTTTGGGTCAGGGACAAGGAACAGTACATAACTTAAAGTTAAATCTATGTTGTATTAGCTTATATTTTAAAATTGATTACATGGGAAATCCAGGACAAGCAATGTTGGTTGTTACACTGTTCTCTTAAAGGCACATTAAACAAACAGGCTGAGTACACAGCAGGAGAGCAGTCTTAAGTGATCTCAAAGTATGTATTAGCTGGGTTTTGAGGTCCAGCAGAAGTTTCAGTCTCTTAGAATGTAAGAGATAGTTTCATAATACTGTATCACCACAAAAAGACAACTTGGAGGAAGAAAGGTTTATTTTACTTCACATTCCAAGTTATAGTCCATCATACCAAGGGAGTCCAGGTGACAGGAACAGCTAGTCACATCGTTCAAAAATGAGAAGAAGAGAATTTCATGATGGCATACTTACTACTCAACTCACTGTTTCAACTACACAGTCCAGGGTCCAAACCCTGGGGATGGTGCCACCATGTCAACCTAATCAAGACAATTTCCCACAGACATGCCCGCAAGCCAGTTTGATCTAGTTAAACCTTTAATAAAATTGTCTTTCCAGTAGATCTAGATTGTGTCAAATCAACAATAAATCACCACACCTACATAGAGATGACAAACTTTTCTGAGAGGAATTGGAAAAGGAATTAAAATAACTAATTAACCATACTTAAGGCCAAATATATATGAATTTTGAGTTTAATCTTGTCAGCATGCCTTTCTCATTGGTAAACTTGGACAGTGTACAGCCTAAACTACCTTACAATTTCATTTATTGAAGGGAATTCTAAGATAAAAGAAATAATATCAGTTTTTTTCTTTAAAAACTACTTAATCTTTGACTCAGTCATGAATTAAATCCTTTAAACAATGTAATTTCAAAAGCCATAAGATGACATACATTCAAAATATTTAAGCACCTCTCCCCTGCTCCCTTTTCTCCCAGCCTTCACCTACTCGTTGGGTGTGTATTTCCTTTTCTTAACAAACCCCAGCTTTGCTTCACAGTGACTGGTTCTGAAATTATTCTCAGGGTTTCTGTTACCCGAGTAGAAGTCTGTTGAAGGAGCTCCTCAGGTTACACAACTAGCAGCATTGATTTGCCTCTCCTGCCACCAATAAAATGACTTAAGAAAGGGTGTTACTGATTAAGAAATAGTGAGTTTAAGCCGGGCGTTGGTGGCACACGCCTTTAATCCCAGCACTCGGGAGGCAGAGGCAGGCGGATCTCTGTGAGTTCGAGGCCAGCCTGGGCTACCAAGTGAGCTCCAGGAAAGGCACAAAACTACACAGAGAAACCCTGTCTCGAAAAACCAAAAAAAAAAAAAAAAGAAAGAAATAGTGAGTTTAGCCCTTCTTTAGCAGTTAGCACCAAATGTTTTTCTAAGGGTTAATCCTACTTGCTGAATCCCAGCCAGATAGTTTATAACTTGTCAGTACATCATGATAATGTTGCTCACCTCTGTGAAGAGCTCTTCTGTCAATGGATTCTTTGTAAAGCTTAGCTTGCACTTTTTGAAAAAAGTGCATGGTGGAAAAAGTAAAAAAAAAAAAAAAAGTGGTGGTGGTACACACCTTTAATCCCAACAGAGCCAGGTGGATCTCTGAGTTCGAGGCCAGCCTGGTCTACAGAGTGAGATCTAGGACAGGCACCAAAACTACACAGAGAAACCCTGTCTCGAATCCACCCCCCCCACCAAAAAAAAAAAAAACCTGTCTAAAATTGTCTGTCTATTGTCCAGAATATTGTCCCTCCTCTGTATTCCTATTTGTTTTAATGTCTTGAAGCTATTTCAGTTTATCAAAGTTTTCATTCCTTTTAATTCTCTTGGACCTGTGTTTGATTTTTGAGCTTTGTTTTAACTCTTTAGCCTAGTTTTAGTGGGAACAAGCAGGTTTGTATGTTGTTGCTTATCTTGAACCTTGCCATTTTTTTCAGCAGGTTATGCTTATTGATTACCTAATAGTTTTCAGTTACTCGTGTGTATCCTCTTCACTAGGTTGGGGTTTACAGATAGCTTCCATTTGTTTGTCTTTAAATTCACTCATTGTCTAGCAGTTTACATGGTAGACAGGAAGAGAACTGTAAGAAGGTGAGCATGGTGGGACTTTATCAGAGGAGTGAAATGGACGGATGGTTAAGCTTAGTATTAGAACACTCACCCAGCATTACTAGCTCTGTTACATAAAGAAGTAAATAGCCGTGAAACAGAGGTGTTTATGTATGTGTGCATCCTGTCTCTTCCAGGTCTCTGGACTACAATGAAAAGAGGAAACAGATACTAGGAGTATTTTTTAAACAGTTATTTGATTTCTTCTCAAAGTCACTGCTGCCTTCTGCGCTGTGAGTATTTCTCTGACTGTGTTTGTGCCTTGGTGCTGCTTTCTGGCTTTTCTTTCCCTTGTCCAGAGTCTCTGACATACAGCAGCAACAGCAGAATATAACTGATTGGTAGGGTCAGGAAAGACCTGTAAGTTGTGCGTTGATTCTTTTTGGTTTTTCGAGACAGAGTCTCTCTGTGTAGCTTTTGGAGCCTGTCCTGGAACTCGCTCTGTAGACCAAGCTGGCCTCGAACTCACAGAGATCCACCTGCCTCTGCCTCCCGAGTGCTGGGATTAAAGGTGTGCACCACCACCACTGCCTGGCTTGTGTGTTGATTCTTTTTATGTGTCTAATTATTCATAGAACAGTGCTTGGAAATCGCTCTGGACATTGTAAATACTCTGAATTATAGTTACTTATTGGATTCTTACAACCACCTTAGGAGCAAGTTGTGCTGTTCTCTGTTTTACATTTATATAAACTCATAATAGAGAAGTTAACAGTTTCCAAGTTGTAAGTGTTGGTACTGGTAACTGTGGCTTTACAAAAGTGTTCTTTATTGGTGTTTTACTTTCATGAGTGCCGGCTTCAGATTTTGTCTTAGATTATTTATAATATCTTCCTACTTATTTGGGGCATAAGTTCTAAACCCCAAGTGGATGCCTGAAATTGCAGATAGGACCAGACCACATGTGTGTTATGTTTTTTCCTATACATACATACAGGCACATGTGGTCATGCCCATCTTTTTAACATGGGTGCTGGGATCCAAACCCAGGTTCTTAGCAAGCAATCTTTGCCTACTTACTAAGCCATTGCCCCAGCCCCACTTTTGAGTTTTTTTTTTTTTTTTTTTTTTTTTTTTTTTTTACCTAAACCTAGTTTCTCATTGGACGAAGGGGATTATTATAGATTTTTCTCTTAGGAGATTGTTATGAAGACACTGTGAGATACATGTAATATATGTTCAGCACTTGGTATCATTAACAGTTGTGTTAGTTAGGGTTACTGTTGCTGTGATGGAACACCAAAAGCAATTTGGGGAGGAAAGGGTTTATTTCACTTACTCTTCTTACCACAGTTCACCATTGAGGGAAGCCAACCTAGGAATTCCAATTGGGCAGGAGCCTGGAGGTGGTGGCTGATCCAGAGACCGTGGAGGGGTGCTGCTTACTGGCTGCTCTTTTGGCTTGTTCAGCCTGCTTTCTTGTAGAACCAGGACCACTAGCCCAGTGGTGGGTGGTACCACCTACATGGGCTGGACCCTCCCCCATCAGTCACTGACCCTGACCATGATTTTGATAGTTTATTGATAAAGAAATGTTGGAAAGTGTATGGGCTTCATTGGAACTGGACAATAAGGTGCCTCCTTACCATTGCAGAACACTGTTTGCTCCATATAACTATGTGGCAGACTGTGCAAAAGCAAGGGGAAGGAAAAAAGCACATCCCTGCCCCTCTCTCAACCTGAATGTAAGAATCCTAGAAAATGCAGCCTGCCTGCTTCTAGGGTCAGGAAATGAAACTTGTCCCCACTTTGAGCATTTGTTTTGCTTTTTGTACAAGGATGTCATATAGTCCAGGCCAGCCTTAAACTCACTGTGAAGCTGAGACTTGCTTGCATTCTTACTACTCTGACAAACCTCTGACAAGCAACTCAGAAATGCTGAGAGTGAGAGAGAGCGTCTTCTCCAGGGAAGAGCATGTCGATTGGTTATCCAGTACCAAATGGTCAGCCCTCAAAACATACACATACAAGAAACATGCAGACTGAACAGGTTGTATTATATGTTAGGAACACACACAAAAACATCAAAAATTAAAGAAAAAGAGGCTGTGAATTTGAAAGAGCAAGGGGGGGATACATGGGAAGGTTTGGAGGAAGGAAAGGAAAGGAAAAGGGGAAATGATACAATTATATTATAATCTCAAAAAATAAAACAAATCTCTTTAAAAAAAAGCAACAACCCGGACTGGAGAGATGGCTCAGGGGTTAAGAGCGTGGGCTGCTCTTCCAGAGGTCATGAGTTTAATTCCCAGCAACCACAAGGTGGGCCCACAACCACATGTATTGAGATCTGGTGCCCTCTTCTGGCCTGCAGGGATATGTGCAGACAGAACACTGTATACATGATAAATAAATAAAAAAATAAAAATAAGAAAGCAGCAGCCCAAGGAAAAGGGGTTTACTATGGCTCACAATAAAGGTACAGTCATCATGGAAGGCACAGTGGCAGGAGTATGAGGCAGCTGGTCACAATGCATCTATACTCAAGATACGGACAACTGCAGAGTGTACTGATGCATACTTTTAATCTCAGTGCTCAGGAGACAGAGACAGCCAGAGCTCTGTGAGTTTAAAGACAGCCCAGGCCAGCCAGGAGTACATGGTGAGACCCAGTCTTTTATTTACACACACACACACACACACACACACACACACACACACACACACACGCAGTGTATATATATATATGTGTGTGTGTGTGTGTGTTATATACATAATGATACAAGTGTGTGTGTATAATTTTATATATGCATAGAATGTTGGGAGTACAGCACATACCACCATGCTTGATGTTTACAAGTATTTGATGAAGCTACTCTTCTGTCAGCAGAAACAAGGAACTGAGCATTATTTGCAAGCTTTACAGACATGATAATTCGTTCAAAATGGAAATGCAAATTAGAAGAAACATTAGTAGCTTGGTAAATGACACTGTTCTCCTGTCTGTTAAAAGTGTGACTACCACCTATATATTTGAGTAAGCACAAAACTTAAGCTTTGATGAAAAAGACTAGAGAAGTTGGCATGGCTGTAAGGAACTCTGGGCAGATTTTTTAACTCTAGACTCAGTTTCTTATCTACAAAATGGGAACATACAATCACTACCTTATTGGGCTGCTATATAGAATTAAGTAAAAGCTGAGGAAAAGCACTTTCTGTGCAACTATAAAAATGTGAGTTCAAAGCCGGGCGGTGGTGGCGCACGCCTTTAATCCCAGCACTCTGGAGGCAGAGCCAGGTGGATCTCTGTGAGTTCGAGGCCAGCCTGGGCTACCGAGTGAGTTCCAGGAAAGGCGCAAAGCTACACAGAGAAACCCTGTCTCGAAAAACCAAAAAAAAAAAAAAAGTGAGTTCAAATGCCAAGGCTCCATGTAAAAAGCTAGGTATGTGGCCTGGAGAGATGGCTCAGTGGTTAAGCATGATTACTGGGCTGGGTATGGTGGTGTGTGCCTTTAATCCTAGGACAAGGGAGGCAGAGGCAGGAGAATCTCTGTGAATTTGAGGCCAACCTGGTCTACATAGTGACTTTTCTTTGGTCTGTCAGTGTCCTATCGTGATCAACTGATGTTTTGTACATCTCAGAAATGTCATGCAAAAAGAAGTAAATTATAGATAAAAACTCCCCCACCTGCCCTGGCATTAAGATTGACACATGGACAACAAGCACAGAATTCCTGTTATGGAACAGGGATTGAATTGCTGAAAAGCAACAGCGAAAACCAAGAGCCGAATCCCAGAGTCTCTGAAAACTCTTGGTGGGCAGGATAGAAGCCTCCTGTTTCTGTCTGGGCATTTCAGCACTATCCAACTTCTGATCCAAGTACATGCATCATTTGAAAGGAGGGTTTATGATTACAACAAACTGAACAAAACTCATTGCAGAAGTGTTTAGCAGAGGCATTTCAAATAGCATACAAGTGATTTCCTAGGACCAAACCATACTATTCTTTCCTATTTATTTTAAAATTTATTTTAAAATTCGTATTATTTTATGTGATGGGGGTGTTCTGCCTATATGTATATATGTGTACTACACACATGCAGTACCCACGGAGGCCAGAAAAAGGTGTTAGATCCCCTTGAAATGGGGTTATGAATGGTTGAGAGCTGGGAATAGAGTCTGGATCCTCTGAAAGAGTAACCAGTGCTTAACCATTGAGCCATCTGTCTAACCCCTCCTTCCCTATTTTTAAGTCTCTTAGGAAATAAAGGCCAAAGAGCACAGAGTGCTTCTCACTTAAGGTTTCAGAGTGACACAGGATAAAGGATATTCTCAAAGACAGCTGGAATCCACACACACTACCAGCTTTAGCATGTGCCACCTACTCATTCTTAGGAAAGCAGCTTTCTCAACCTGACCTTTCTCACACACAGTGGTCATAATACCATGCACTTTATATATTGGGCTTCATGCACAGCACCTAGCAGACACATGGAATGACTGCATGCCTGAGTAGTGGGTATACCCAGATCATAAATCTCTCTCACATTCAGCTCTACCCTTTTCTCCTGCCCACACACAAGCTAACAACCAATTCTATTGTGTTGACATCCTAGGTCCACTTCTTTGATTGCTAGTGCCCTAGCCCATGTCACCTCTGCTACACACCTGATTCCCTCCATAGCATCTCAGTGAATGTATCTTGTCATGACCTCTGAGTCAATCAGACTCCCTCAACAAGAATGACTCAGTCCACGTAACATTGCACATTCTGTCTGTTCTGTCTGTTCATTCAACTACAGTGTTCTTTCTCCAATGAATCTACGTAGCTAATACATTCGTCTCTGCCACATCTGGCTCACATCTCATTTAGCATCAAGGATTATTGTGACCATCCTATGTAGACCTCAAACCCTAACTACAAACTATGGCATAATTTTCCCCACTGTCCTCACTTTCCAGTATATAACATGGAGTACTCCTTAGGGTCACAGCTCATTAGCTGCTTTACCACTCTCTTCAAGACATTCCTGTTTTGTTTCTTGATGTCTCTACTTAAAGCAATTAAAAGTACCGTGGGGCTGGCACTTAATATGAACTCAGCAAACATTTCCTGAACATAACTGCACCATCTAACAGCACCAACTCTTATTGTCCCTACAATCAATCAGCCTAGAAAGAGCCCATCCCATGACTCAATGCACGTACAAGGCCTCTTTCCAGATTCTATATGGGCTGCTGAGAGCTACCACTAGACAAAAATATTACTACCTTAAAAACAGGCATATTCTAGTTTAATTCTCACCAATTGCAACTGAGCCCATCATTCCAGGACCAACTTTTCTATGCTGCAAAGTTTTGCTTTTCCTCAACCACAAACCTCTTGCTACCAGCACATCTACAACTCTTGGCAGTACCTTCTCCCACACTCCAGTGACAGCCACATTCCCTGCTTCAGAGAAATGCAGGTCTGTACTTAAAAACTACCTCAACTGTCCCCCACATTCCTGCTACAAACATTATCGGAGACTAAGGGGGTCCAGCCCCTCGATAGTTCCCTCCCAGGGTCCGGGAAGAATCTACAACCAGCTGATAATTAATCTTTGATGAAAAGAAATGAATCTATGTCCACAGAACTCCTTAGTTCGTACACTTTATTATTCTGTGATAGTTCTCTCTCTATACAGCTTCTATTCTGCTCTCATGTCTAGCTCCTTTCTTGCCTGATTTCTCTCTCTATTTATCTACTGTCCCCTCTAGGTTCTATCTTAATTCCTTCATCTAGTTCTGTTCCTTCTAGGTTCTCATCCATCTAATTCTTTCCCCTATCAGCTCCTCTCCCATCTCCTTCTCTCTCATCTGGCTCTTCCTCATCTTATTTTTACCTATCTGGCTCTTCCTCACCTCTCATCTCGTTCCTCTAGTACTCTCTTCTAGCCCTTCAATCTAGTTCTTCCCCATCTCAGCTTGTTCCTCTCAAGTTCTTACCCATTTAGTTCTTCCATTCTCTTTTCTCTTCTCCGTCCCGTGCCCTGGAAGTCCTGGTATAAAAAGGGAGGGTTCAAGCTAAATTGTGTAAAGCTATTACTTAACGTCCGCCTCACCTAGGTGGTATCTCCTTGTGGAATTTACTTGCATGTGACTTGCATGTGGGCTGTTATCACTATTAGTCCTTGAAAGTTGGGCGTCACCCTAGGTGGTGTCTCCTGTTAGTCCTTGAAAGTGGCTAAGGGAGATATCTGATTCCAGAGAAAGCCTTTCCTGAGGCTCTTCTCCAAATTCCTGGAATGTGTATGTCCAGAGAGTGATCAGTCCACACTGTTAGCCCTTCTAGGGAAAAGTCAATTTTCATCATATGAAGGCACACATGATTTTTATAACAGAATACAGTTGATACATAACAAGCCAAATAACACCAAAAAACTCCTTGGAATTTGGCTTCCTCTGGAGGAATTCCCTGATCCCTCCAGGTAGTGACTTTGCTATAACCAGCCGAGTTCTTATGATATATTCCTGCGGCCTGCAGCAAAACATAGCAGAGACTCAACAAACATTGGTAAAACAAATGGGGAAATCAACAAATAGAAAAGTAAAATGTTTTGTATGAAGTCCCACAGTCAATAGTGGTAACACCAAGGTTTGACCTCAAGCCCATGACTCTAAAACTGACTTTCTCCTTAGCCACAGACACCCTACCACTTAAATCCTCACATGACTAACATACCCCAACCTCCACAACCCTCACACCACAAGTCAACACAACTCACCTCTTTAAATCCTTTCACGACATCGAAATATGCAACATCCAAAGCTGTCAGTGGCTTCATGCTCCAAATGTAGACTTAGATCTACTCTGACTTATTACAACACAGAAATAAAAAGAAAGTATATTAGTAATAATAAGGAAGAATCACCTTATTATGAAAAGATAAGAATCCTACAAAAATCTAGCTACTAAAAAAGACATCAGGCTGGTAGGATGGCTCAATAGATAAAATAGATCATGTGTTTAATACACACATGATGACCCAAGTTCAATCTCTGGATCACATAGTGGAAGGAAAGAACTCATACAGACACAGACACAGATAGACACACACACACACACACACACACACACACACACACACACAGACAAATAAATTAGTAAATGTAATAAATAATGAATGACCTATCATCCAGCTCACGAGCAGCACTGCTCCTGTTTTGGAGCCAATGCAAAGTTATATTTGCATATTCTCATTTATTCATATTCATATATTCTCTCTCTCTGTCTCTCTCACAACACACACACACACACACACACACACACACACACACACACACACATCATCATCATCATCTAATAACAGAAAAGTTACTTTGTTACAAGAATTTAATTCCAGCACTTGGGGGCAGAGGTAGGAGGATCTCGGATTCTAAGCCAGCCTAGTATAAATAGCAAGTTCCAGTCGGGGCTTCATAGTGAGACCTTGTCTCAATATAAAACAAAACAGAACACCAATGTGCCTGGAGCCAGTGAGATGGTTTAGCATGTAAGGGTACTAGTTACTAAGGATAATGAGGTTAAACAGAAGTAATGACAGAAGGTTCCTCCCCTTACCCACAGAGCAAGGGGAACTGGAAAAAAAGAAGTGAGATTGCAGACCTTTACACCTCAGCTAGGAAGGTGAAACTGCATGAAATAATTTCTTTAATACCAAGAAATAAAACAGACTTGGGGAGGAGAGATAGAACTGAGGAGGAAAGTGAGCTAATAATCACATAAAAATGGAAGAGGCAGAGAAAGAGTCTCTACTCCAGAAACTCTTTTCCAATATAAAATTTAATAAACTATCAATAATTTGGACTCCATGAAGAATTATACAAAATGTTAAAAACAATGTCTGGGGAGGCAAGATGGTTCAGTGGGTAATGGCACATGTTGCCAAGTCTGATGATCTGAGTTTGATCCTCAAGACCCACATGAAAAGGAGAGAACCATGCTGGACAGTGGTGGTGCACGCCTTAAATCCCAGCACTTGGAAGACAGAGACAGGAGAATCTGTGAGTTTGAGGCCAGCCTGGTCTACAGAGTAAGTTGCAAGATAGCCAAGACTACACAGAATCCCTGTCTGGAAAAACCAAAAACAGAAAAAAGAAAAGGAAAGAACAGACTTGGACAGGTTGTCCTCTGACCTCCACATGTACACCCACATACATATACATACACAAAATGAATATAAAATTTTTTAAACAAAAATAAAACCAAATATTCACTGATACCAACACTGGAAGAAAGATTATGAATCTCTTATCAGCATACATATTCTTGGCTTAATACTAGATCTAGCAGCAAAATAATACAATTCCTAGTCTACAAATCTCCCAAATGTGAAACAGAAACAAAGCTTCACAAGTTTAACAATTTACAAGTCATGTAATTTCTCTCAGGGTCAGTCATACTGTTTTTACTGGGGAAAAATAACATCTGGAATAACTGCTGTTGGGGCTAGTTTTATGTCAACTTGACACAAGGTAAAGTCATCTGAGAGGAGGCAGCCTCAACTGAGAATTTTCTTCCATAAGATCAGGTTGCAAACAGGCAAGCCTGTAGGGCATATTCTTTCCTTCCCTCCCCCCCCTCCCCCCCCCCCTCCTCCCCTCCTCCCCTCCTCCCCTCCTCCCCTCCTTCCCTCCCTTTCTGTCTTTCTAATTGAGACAGGGTCTCACTATAGAGACCAGACTGGCCTCAGAGATCTGCCTGCTTCTGGCTCCCAAGTGTTTTGGTACAGCCCTACAGTAGAAACAATTTAGCAGTGCCATGCAGTTAACTGTTTAATGGCAGACAACAGAAGGGGTCAACTATTATAAGGAACACCATTGTGTGATGATGGTTCTGTTTGAGACTGATCAGAAAAAAAAAAAAAAAATCTGTTGGAGAGATGACTCGTAGGTTAAGAGCACTGGCTGCTCTTCCAGAACCTGCAATTCCCAGCAACCACATGGTGGCTCACAATCATCTATAATGGGATCTGATTATGCAGACAGACCATTCATATACATAAATTATGTAAATAAATCTGACTGATCCATAAGAGCAGATCAGTGACTGTCAGGTACTGAGGGGAACCTGTAAAAAAGGTTGTGAAGGCAGTACTTAGGGTGAGAGAGAGGAGCCTGTGTCTTCAGTGTGCTGCTCCTCAGCACTGGTGTTTGTCAGAAACCATGGAACTGATCTACTAGAGAAGCAAGGCTTTAAAAAAGGGAACAGTGGCTGGGTGTGATGGTATATATTATAATCCCAGAATTTGGGGAGCTGAGGTAGGAGAATCATTGAGAGTTTGGTGTCAGCCTGAACTGTATACAAGACAGTCACAGAAAATAATACCCTTCTTAGAATTAATTGTGTACTTGACACATCTTAGAGCCATCTGAGGGGAAATCCTTGCTTGAGGAATTGCCTAGATCATATTGGGCAGTGAGCAAATCCATGGGGGATTGTTTTGATTATTAATTGATGGAGGAGGGCCCAGTATTATCATCCCTAAATGATCCTGGTTGTCTAAGAAAGCTAGTGAGATGGCTCATGGGGACAGGCATCTGCCACCAAGGCTGACAACCTGAGTTTTAATCTCTTAGACTCACATAGTAGAAGAGAACAGACTCTTCTTAATAAGTTGTCTTATCTCTGTCATCTCACAGTACCGTGCTCACCTCTATGAAAATACCTATCCATACTCACAGGCACACACAAAATAAATAGATAAATAAATGTCTGTTTAAAAAAAGGCTAGCTTAAAAAAAAATCAGCAAGCACCATTCCACAATTGTTGCCTCCTCCTGTGATGGACTGTGACCTGAAAGTGTGAGTCACATAACCCCTTTCTCTCTTAAGTTGCTTTTGATCAGAGTGTTTCATCATAGCAACAAAATGCAACTAGAACAAAAATCAAAAGAAAACACAAAAGGGAGAATGTGAGTTGTTGATCTATTTATGTATTTATTTACTTATTCACTTTGTTTTTTTCAAGACAGGGTTTCTCTGTAGCTTCCGAGCCTGTCCTGGAACTCTATCTGTAGACCAGGCTGGCTTCAAACTCACAGAAATTCGCCTGCCTGTCTTGGAGAATGTTATTATTAAACACAAGTCACTTATTCTGTGGATATTGACATGTGAACAGAGTAGTTTGAACTCAGTTTTTCTTTCTAGTTGGATCAAAATAGACTTTTTCCTGTATTATTTGCATAGGATAATTTTCAGCATAGACATGCTTTCTGAAAATAAGTAATTTCGGAGTGCTTCTTTGGTTTGTGTAATCTGATCATTCTGACCGAAAGGCATTTCTCCAGGTGTAAGAAAATGGTGTATTATTGAGACTGTGTTTCAATTAGCACAGGTGATGGGTATTTTAGAAGTTGAATTATATTAGGATTCTCCTGTGTTGTTTAAGCTGTGGTAGCTCTGGAGATGTTTTGCCAGCTTTAAGTTAATAAAAATATTCTTTCTGATATTCATGTGATAAATATAATCAAACAGTCTTCAGTTAATCAGCTATTGTAATAGAGCACAATTATCTTAAATTGCTAGAAGTGAGAAAATGCACAGCAAGAAGTACACCTTCCTGAACCTAAGAATTAATTACAGGTGCACATTTAACTAATTATCTTCCCTTTTTTTCTTTCTGAGACAGATCCCTCCCTCCCTCCCTCCCTCCCTCTCTCTCTCTCTCTCTCTCTCTCTCTCTCTCTCTTGTGGGGTGGGGGTAACTACTACTCTGTAGTTACTCTGGCTGTCCTCGAACTTGCTTTGGAGACTAGGCTGGCCTTGAACTCACAGGTTCTTACAATGTAGATCAGGCTATCAGTGAATTCAGAGTTTTGCCTGCCTCTGCTTCCCAAATGCTGGGATTAAAGATGTGTGTCACAATGCTGGGGATGAATTGAAATTCTTAAATATATTCATGAAATTTTATTGATCTCCCCCCCCCCTCCTTTGGTAGTTTTTGGTACTCCATTGAGCAGTTATGTAGCATTTTCCCCTCATAAAATGTTGCTTTAAGAGCCACAGCAATGAGTGGGAGAGGAATTAGAAAATATGTGTGAAACTGATGTTTGTTTGAATCAGTTCTTTATTTGACTTTTGGAAATAAGGTCATTCTTAAATGTCGAGCCTTCATTACCACTCTGTGGCAGCACTGTAATGTGTGGTGTGGTGAGAAGAGTCATCAAGACAATGAGGCACACTGGAGTTGGGCTCCTTAGGGTGGTTCTACTTCCACAGTGCACTTGCTTCTCTGTGTGCAGCCTGCCTTATGTCTCTACCTGGCTGTGTGCAGATGTAGTCATAGTGTAGTATAGTTATATGATGATGTATTGTAGGTACTTGCTGATAGCCTCTCGGACAGTTGGTATTTGGGAATAGAAGGTGATGACAATTTGATCCTGCTTTACACAGTGCATTGTCTCATTATGTCAAGCATTTTCCCCTGGAGATGACTGCATTAATTTTAGTTTTGGAAGCTTAAGGCATGTTGTGTGTCTGAAGACACTGGCAGTTGCTTCAGGCAGGTGGCAGTCACACTGCAGTTGTCATTGCCTGCAGCTGCAGTGTGGAATGACCACACATAATACATTGATTCCAGTTGGAGTTAGTGTGTGACTGGTGTACTGCACACAGTGAGTTAATCACCATTTAAAGTGTCTTCCAAAATGTTGCATTATGACCTATTTTCATTGAACAATTAGCATAAATGCAGAGTGGTACTAAAATAAAGATGGGGCTAGTAGCTGGGTGTGGTGGTACACTCCTATGATTCCAATAGTGAGAGAGAGAGGCTAGAGAATTAATACTTTGAGGCCAGCCTGGGGTACATGAGAACCTGTCTCAGTGCCCCAACACACTTTATAGAGAAGAAAGGAAAAAGAGATGGAATATAAATGTAAAAAATAAGTTTATTTCTTATGTTAGAAAATAATTTTAACAGACCTTACATAAAATGTATTAAAACTTACCATAGAATGCTTGCCTAACACACATGAAAATCTGGGGTTGATCCCAGCACTGCAAAACAGATACCAACCTCACTTTTAGTTTTTATGCCTTTAGGGTCCTCTCTGTGAAGACCTGGATTAAATACCAAGCTTCATAGTCTGTACCTTTCCCTCAGTGTCTTTTCATTCCTTTTTGCTGTGATAATATATGCCAACAAAAGCAGCTGGGCAGAGAAAGGGTTTATTTGTCCTACAATTCCACCATTGGGCAAGGACTTGGAAGTGGTTAGCCACTTACATTAGAGAGCACTGAATTAATGTATGTATGTTAGTGCCCAACTCATTTTTATAGTGTTTAGAATCCCTTGCCTAGGAATGGTGTCGCCCACAGTGGGGATCTTCCCACCACAATTAAATAATAAAGATATTACCCCTTAGACACAGGCCTGCACAAACCTAGACAGTCCCTCTGGTCATTAAGACTGCCTTCCAAGGTCTAAAAGCTGGTAACAGCAACCCTTTCAGTTGCTTGCCTACACTGTTTTGTTTTGTTATTTAATTTATTTTACAATTTAAGACAGGACCTCCCTATGTAGCCTGGCTGGCCTGGAACTCCCTAGGTAGACCAGGCTGGCCTCAAACTGACAATGATCCTCTGGTCTCTTACCTCCTAAGCCCCCGGGATTATAGACATGTGCCATTAAGCCTGACTCTGGTAGTTTTTATTTTGAAAACTGTTTTTTCATTTGTTGGAGGAGACTCGGGAATGAAAGAGTAATAATGTCTCACCAGCCATTAATATTTTGTCATCTAAGCACACATACTCCTTCTCCCCTCCATGTAAATATGCATTTACATATTATATAGATTTGTGTTAAGTACTTATTTATTTTTTAAAGATTTTATTTATTTATTAATTATATATACAGTGTTCTGTCTGCTTGTATGCCTGCAGCCAGAAGCGGGCACCAGATCTCATTGTAAATGGTTGTAAGCCATCATGTTGCTGAGAATTGAACTCAGGACCTCTGGAAGAGGAGCCAGTGCTCTTAACCTCTGTGCCATCTCTCCAGCCCCATAAGTACTTATTTTTATTGAACCCTTTGAGAGTAAATTCAGATGTCATGCACTTTACCCTAAAAAACCCCAGTCAATGTTTCCTGGCAACATGGATGTTTTTACAACGCCAATGAAATAATTGTCGAATTAAAAAACTTTTACATTTGCTACATGCAGATCTGTGGTATTGTTATAGGCAGTTTTGAGTCTGGAGGGTAGCTACTGGATGTTCCTGTGTCTTTGTACCATAAATTGTACAGAATGAAGCCTAGCTGGGTCAGGCTTCCAGTCTTCCTCTGCTGCCACCTTTTCTTATGTGCTAATCTCTGGAATCTCCTCTGCCCCATTCCCTCTTTTTTGCCTCAGTATAGTCTGTGTCTAACAGCCATTTGTGTGTGTGTGTGTGTGTCTCTCTCTCTCTCTCTTTTTTAAAAAGATTTATTTATTTATTATGTATACAGTATTCTGCCTGCGTATATCCCTGCAGGCCAGAAGAGGGCACCAGATCTCATTACAGATGGTTGTGAGCCACCATGTGGTTGCTGGGAATTAAACTCAGGACCTC
>CABHPQ010164839.1:7542-28783 GCA_902168405.1 Peromyscus aztecus | reverse complement strand
AAGAAAGAAAGAAAGAAAGAAAGAAAGAAAGAAAGAAAGAAAGAAAGGCTAGCTAACGCTGGGTTGGAGATGAGGTTCTATCCCCCCTTTTAGACATTATCCCTAGGCAGAGGTGTTCCAGATAGCTGAGGGGTGAAGAAATTGGTAGGAAACTTCCCAGCAGGGATCTCCTCCTTGACAAATCTTTTCCTAGTCATTCCTAAAAGGAAAAGAACAGGAAGCACCCAGGAGCAGAGTCAGGCTGAAAGGAGTTGACACTAGATTTTCTTCTTCTAGATGATGTCTTTCAGTGATTCCCTTTTCCCGTTTGAAAAGAATGACCTTGAACAAGACCTGTATTCTGTGTTTCACATACCTCTTTTTTTTTATTCAAAAATGTAATGTATACATGAATATGCTCACATATTTCAGCTTTGATATGAGATTCATGTACTAGTTTGTTTAGGGAAGAGTTCATCAATGTTTATCTCTCCCTGATACCAGTCAAAGGTAATATCTTTCTTTTTCCTCCAGAGAAATAGAAGAGACATAGTTATCTGAAGAATTGCCCCACCCTTATTCTTTTTTTATTTTTTAACTATTATTTTTTTCTCTCCTGCATGTCAATAGATTCTTGGTGTTAAAACACTATGCTCTAGTGCATTTGTTATTTAAGCACAGTCCCATGTTACACCCCCCTCCATCTTCTTGAAGGAATATCATTTTCCTTTGCCCATTGAAGCTGCTTGAAGCACTTGTGGCTTGGTGGTTTTGCTGAGTTTTCTAGCTGGTGAAATTAGAACCAAGCTTTCTGCTGACTTGCTTGCTGTGCTGGTACATGGTAAGGATGAGATACTTGCAACTATCTAACTCTCTTCCTGTCCATCAGTGAAGCTACTCCACAACAACTATTCAGGTCTCCATTCATATACATAGCATTGAAAGCATCTTTGCCAATATTGAAAGAAGAAAAGTCACTTGAAAATTTTTAAACAATTAACTAGCTAACTTGTTGCCTTTTTCTAATGGTTTTGTTTAGTTAGAAATGGAACATACTGGCATTTTTTTCATGGTTTCTTTACTTTTTTTTGGTATCATATAAATAATTCTAAGCTTTATGTTTCTTGGAAGAGTAAAGATTAAAATGTAGGCCTCCTACATATGAGTGTTACTCTTTAAGATACAGGACTAACAGATTTTGGTAAATCTTCCCAGTGACACATGTACACAGTTAAGTCTCAAGAATAGACCCATTTATTCAATTTCTGTAGCTCACATTCATATTCATGTGTCGCCCTTCAATTTTAGAACCCAAGGAAATAAAAGTTATATATTCTGTGGTGTATGCATGGTGAAATTAATAAGCTCTTATGTTTGTAATTATAGAAATTATTTTATCTAGAGGTAAAGCATCTTTTATTATACTCCATCTCCCTAAATTGTACAGTACTATGAAGACCTCAACAAGTAAGGAGGAAACAGAAGAATTTTATTCAGAAATAGTTAATGCTATATTTAAAGCTTGTAGAAAAAAATCATAGCATTCTGGTAGATACTGCTCTGACAGAAGGCTTTTTGCTAAGTCACATGACAATCTAACAGTAATTATGAATGATAGGTAACAAGTGATTGAAAATTACAATGTAATTACATGGTTATATAAATGTACTATCAGTGAACTGATGCCAAGTAAAGTGCATGAACAGGCTTCAGTATTTAAGCTACAGAAATTATTTGTAATATTTGTCTGAAACTGATAGTTCATATATTTCTTAACCCACTAGGTTATGTGGGAAATTACCTTGTTACACAGGAATTCCCAAGGTTATATAGAAAAATGCCAAATGATCAAATTTTTCCTTCCTAGAAAGTATATTCATAGAAAAGAAATATATCACATGTTAAATCTTATGCTCTTTTGAATCTTCTTGGTATACAAACATACATACATACACACAACACACACACACACACACACACACACACACACACACACACACACATTGTGAGTTACATAACACATTGCAAAGACTTTCAATGGTGTTTCTTAGAATTAATGTTACAGTCCCTGTGAAGCATGATTGCAGGATTTGGAAAGAAAATTGGATCTATTTTTAGATTTTACTACATAAAGGGCCCTAGAAAGTACATAATAAGATATATGATTAAAGTTCAGAATGCTTTTAACAAATGTTGGGAAAAGTTTCAGAATTTTTACAAAATGTTTGAAAAAAAAGTAAGTCTGTTTCAAGATATTCTCTATCATAACTAATATATTTAAGCAGGAACAGAAGCCAAACAATGTTGCTTATCTTCATCTAGTACCCTTTGATCTTTTCAGCTCCATTGAGCAAGTGCTAACAGCCCAGAAAGGAACATTTTACTTATTCTCTAGATACAATTTTCCTTTGACTTCTCCAAATCAAAGAAGGGCTTTCTTCCTGCTAGGCACACACTCTGCTGTTGAGCTCACATTCAGCCTTATTTCCTATCTTGAAATAGGTTTGCCTGGACCTCAGTGACATCACCTCCAAAACTACAGGATATTCATATTAAAGTGATTTACTATTGGAAGCATATTAACTCCATTAAAGCTAACTCTCAGTGGTATGAAATGATGTATCTTTCTTTCTGGATTTTTTCATTAGTTGAAAGAAAATATTTTCATTAGAAACAATTTTAATAATTTAACACATCTGCTATATTTGAAAAAAACATAATAAATTTATGTATTCAAACAATATCAAGAGAACTTGGAAGACTTTGAACACATCATGCAAAGGGGAAGAAATTATACTATACAAAGACTTTTATTAGAGTCAGATTTTTGAGTATTGGGAAATATGAAATTATTGATGTATATTACTAATAAACATAAAAATAGCAACAGGTTTATGAAATATAAGTGAAAATGTATCTATATAATAAAAACCACAGCCATGAAAATTTACTTAAAAATAATTTTGTTCAAAATATTGAATGTTTTAATTAAGTGCTTTTAATTTATACATCAACACTGTTGCTTTATTATACATGGAGATGTATCCTCATAACACTAATAGTCACAGATCTTTTAATTTGCTATGTCCTATTCAATACAATTACATCAATTTAAAACTGAAAATGTCATGCTATTTATAGGAATTATGGGAGACAATCAGGAAGCACATTGTACTGTGACCATGTGAACACAGTGTCTTAATAACATGAAAGCTATAAACACTTAAGTTTGAGATACATTTATTAATTAACTGATATTTGGGCCTCTTTTAAGTATATTTTGTAGTAGTTATGAGGGAGACGATTGGGAAATCAAAGCTGTGTTCTAAAGGGTTTGGTTTTATAAAGTAGTTATCAAGATGAAATTTGAGTTTTTGTATTTAATGTTTAGCCCTGTCCAACCTAAAATGCAAGCCATTCAACCTCTCCGAACCTCACTGTCCTCACTTACAAAATGAGCTAGTATGACTGTAGACTAGAACTATCTAGCAGCTTCAGTGTTACCATACATTGGGAACTTACGTGTCTTCATTGTGATTGTGATCTTCTCATCCTTAGTTATCATGAGCCTAAGGAAGGAAAAATAAAGGTAAGGGGAAAGCTTTAAATCCTATGATTGGAATAATAAAACTATGAGGTTACAATGACCAGGAGAACTATGATCAATATATCCAGAGGCCAAGCAGGAGATGGAAAACAGGTGATTTGCCCAGGATTAGGAAACCTTAGGCTCTAGGAACTGATCTACTTGGTCAGTGAATGACCTACTCAAACCTATTACCACTGAAATATGTTTTGACACACAATGGACACAGAACTATGAAACTTCTAATTTTCTTGACATGCTCTTTAAAAGAGATTGAAGCTTCCCTGCTGACTTTCTCTTTGGCTAACTTCTTGTGCCTTTAGTAACTTCAAATCACTTTACTGAAAGTGATTATTCTATATTTCTGCTAAGTATACCATAATGTCATGCTTTTGGTTGATATAAAATTTTGGCATCCTGTAGCCTCTAAATTTTAGCATAGGGAGAGGTATTATCACATATGGAAGGCCTTATTCCTGATAATGGTAACTTGGATTATTAGAGTTGAATTACTTCAGACCCTCAACCCATAATTTCCTTGCTTATACACACAAGTTAGGGACAATTTTATTTGATTGTTTTTAACCTTTTTACATTTTATGCTCAGTAATGTTAGACTCACTGTCTGAACAGATGTTTGGGATGAATTCTGGTTTGTCTGTTCCACATTTCACTGAAGCACAGAACCAATGCCAACAAATAATGCAGATTTCAGTATGACCATCATTTCCGCTTTTGACTTGGGCACAAAAAAGTGAAGCCAGTCTTGCACTCATGTACCTTTCTTCCACCTGAACTTGAAGAGAGCCTTAGAGCCCCTTTACACATACCTCTAAGATGGTCATGAGATGAAACGTACTCTTCTTCTGAGTTTAGACTCTAATAACCTGAGATTACTTTCTCAACGTTTCATTTACACGTTTTACTAATAGTAGTCAAGTTAACTTAAATGTTTCCTACCTTCCCCCCTACAGATTGTGATGGTGTGGTGGTGGTGCACTCCTTTAATCCTAGCACTTGGGAGGCAGAGGTAGGAGGATCTCCATGAGTTCAAGGCCAGGCAAGGGTACACAAAGAAGCCCTGACTTGAAAAAAAAAAAAAAACAGAGCAAAACAAAACAAAAACCAACAACAACTAAAAATACTTTGGGCTGGAGAGATGGCTCAGTAGTTAAGAGCACTGGTACTCTTCCAGAGGACCTAGGTTCAATTCCCAACACCTACACGGCAGCTGACAACTGCCTGTGACTCCAGTTCCAGAGCGTCTGGCGCCCCTACATAGACATACATGCAGGTAAAACACCAATGTGCCTAAAAATAAATAAATCTTAAATGAAAAAAAGAAATGTAAATTACTCACTCCTAAGTTTAACTGTATCTATTAAGGGCTTTCTAAGATCAACAAAAATGACTACAATCATGTCCTTTATAATCTTTAATAATTATTTATTTGCTATTTAATACATGCATGAAAACTCTCAACCATTGTCTCTCTTAAGACACAGTCAATATGGCGTAGATGCTACTGTGGGAAAACCAGTGTAGAGCAACAGCAAACTGTCTTTCATGGAGAAAGTCCAAAAACAGTCATGTTGCTAATCTCGTCTTTGCCTTTTAATTTACTGCCAGAACTAGATGGTTTATTTCTAGAATATTAATTAATTTTGTTTGCATGTTCTTTTTAAAACAAAATCAGCATCTAAGCTCCAAGCAGCCTCCTCAGCTTCCTTATGAAATTAATTGTTTTCTAACAAGGTGAGAGAGGTTGAAGGAAGAAAGATATAGTAAATCTCCCTTTTCCTGGTGTCCCTAAAGAACCAGTCTTTAGATAATGACTATGGACTGCAATTTTGCATGTTATTCTTTTGGGGCATTATGTTTAAAATTATTTTTTAAAGCCTTAAATATAATATAGAATGCAAATAGTTATCAAAATTGACACATCAAAGTAAATATCATTAATCTTTACTTAATGACTCCCTGTCTCCATTGTATATGCTAGTAATTGAAAGGGTCCTCAGGGGCCAGCCAGTCCCTTGCATGCTCTGAGCAATTTACACTAATTTTTTTTCTTTTGCTTCTGCCTTAACTATATGATTTTTCTTTGATTCATTTTGCTTTTATGAATGTATTTTTCAGTCCATCAGTTTTACTTTTTAATTCACAAATGAGAATTTATTAAGAAAATAGTACAATTGTTGGATATGAGAGCATCAGACTAAGTCTTAAGGCTTCCTCTGACATAACACATGCTCTTTCCTGTCTTATGTCTTACAAGGGAATCAATGAAAGATACCAACATTTCTTAGATATGATATAGTAGATGACAGCATCATCACATGGTCTTATCAACTTGTTCATCTTCTTCTGAGAAGGTAGCCTACATCAGTTACTGTTGATTTTCACTTCCACTTATACAGTAGACTTACAGCTTCTTTGTGAGCATCTCCATTTTTTAGACCTTCAAAGTGAAACTCAGAGCATTTCATTTTAGATAGCTACAATATGCAGCTGATAGATGAGAAGGTCAGAACTCAAAGCGAAGTACTTCTGATTCTAAAGAAGCTGCTTAAAAAAAAGAAGGTGCTAAAGCTTCTATACCTGGGGGATTTCCCCTGTATCCTACCTCTCATGATAGTTTGGTAACAGTTATTTTATATATATATATATATATATATATATATATATATATATTTGTTCCAACCTCCTCCTTAGATGAGGCCATATTTCAAATATACACCAAATTATTTATTTCCTTTGCTTTTTGTATAATTTCATAAACTGCCAAATTTTATATTTGTATGTCTTTCAACGGCTTTATAGGTTATCTATTAGGGGATTTAGAATTTGCTAGCATTAGAAAATTTCAAGTTTCCATGAAAAAGGTCATCTTCTTATGCCTGAGTTTCCCACCATTAACATAATACCTAGGGACAAGTGAGCCTCTCCATATTGCATTTAGGCTTGATTTATTCCAGTGTGACATTTTGTCATTGTCAAAATTACATGATTTCATTTTTTCTTCTAATTTTGCTTCAATAATTCATATTCTATATTCACTTCCTTAGTAAATTAAATTCAGATTGGGCAATTTATGCTGGGATTATGAATGCTTCATTATTTAAAGTTATTTAACAATGCTGCCATTAACATATCAAACTATTCTACCTAGAATTATCATAATTTAGAGATACAATAAGCTATGGAGTCTAGGTCATAGAAAAGTCCAAATAAAATTATTTTATAATAATTACTATAATTTACTTAGTATGAACTTTATATATTAAAATCAGTATTGCCATAGTCAATCTTTTCTCCCCTCTTGTTAATAGAGATATGTTTGTAAAGAAATGCATGAAATTACATTTCATACTCATGTTATTTCCTTCAGTGGTATATTTTAATTATAAATTTGAAAAAATTTTGATTATACTGAATATGTAATATTCTATTACATTCGCTATTATTTCTTACTATGGTTTTGAAGTTTAATATTAGATAAATTATGTTAATTTGGTTATTTGTCATTTTTTCTACTAGTGAGTTCTAAAATAGTAAAGTGTATATTCTATGTATTTCATGTGTCATTATATATACAAACTTATTTTGTAGCATCATATGGATTAGTTTCTTCACCTGTAGAAGGGGACTAATACTGTTATGCACTCCAAAGGCTTATAAGGGAAAGAATGAATTCTATGCATTTCACACACTAGTTCCCCCATAACTGAATGGGACCACCAATCATTATTAATATTATATTATAAGAAATTTATTATTTTATATACACAATAAATATAAATATCTTCATGTGCATCACACATCCAGTGAACTGAAGAGGAAGCGCAGTTCTACTTAACAGCTCAAGCTGTGATATTTGGCTTGAGTAAGCCAAATATATGCTTGTTGTAAGTGTCCTGCCTTTCTTGACAAAACTCAGGAAAGAAAGATCCTTTTAGGATAATATCAAGCAATGTTTTACATTCCAAATTTAATATATAACTTTGTTTTTTAAAAACAGTTTAAATGCAAGGATTGTATAGATGTGGAGTAATTAACTATTGTTAAGTCAGTTGGGATAAAAATTTAAAAGCAACCTTGAGTTGTTTGTGGTTCTCAGAGCATGGTCAGATGAACTAAAGACAGTCACTACTGATGGACTGTTTATGGTTTTGAAGTTGTTCATGGAATCTTCTGTGGAGAAAGAAAACATATGTATACAATTACAGACATAATCAAAACAGTAAGGTACTTCAGGAAAGGCCATTGTTTTTTAGGAAAATGTGACCCTCTTGTTCAGTGAACTGTTTTTTTTTTTAATAAATTTTGTTTTAATTAAGAGATTTTCTATTCATTTTACATACCAACCACAGATTCCCCTGTCCTCCCTCCTCCCATTCCCCAGGTTTCCCCCTCCAACTCACCCCCGATTCCTACCTCCTCCAAGGCAAGGTCTCCCATGGGGAGTCAGCAGAGCCTGGTACATTCAGTTGAGGCAGGTACGAGCCCCTCCTTCCTGCACCAAGGCCATGCAAAGTGTCTCACCATAGGCACTAGGTTCCCAAAAAACGAGCTCACACACTAGGGACAGGTTCTGATCCCACTTCCTGGGGGCCCCTTATACAGTTCAAGCCAAACAACGGTCTCACCTATCCAGAGGGCTCAGTTCAGTACCATGGGGGCTCCTCAGCTATTGTTCAGTGAATTGTAAAGAAATAAATAACTTCTATTCTTCCGTCATTCAGGAAAATGGACTGTATTTTAGAAAAACAAGATAACTTTGCTGTCATGCTAACTTGTTTCTGAAAACTCTGCTTTTGCTTGGAATGTCTTTCATTGAAAGCTGAAATTCTTATCTGAGTAGCCATGTGGATATGTAAGTTTAGCGCATATTACTTCATTGACATGAAAGTGATGAATCAATATGTTAGTGCTTGAATTTATCCAGTAAAGTTAGGAAAATAAAGTTTCTTTCATCTCAGAAGTTATTTATAACATCATATCTTAAAAATATGGAGTAAATAATTACCGATGAAGTATCTCTGTTCAAGTCAGGAAGGAGGTTAAAAGGAATTGGAAAGGAAGACTAAGAATGTCAGTGAAACATACCAGTCTTGCTGGAAAAATGTGTCTTCTGGCTGTACTGGTTGATTAACTGAATTGACAGTCACATGCATGCCAAAAACTTTTTAAAATACTGACTTTAGAAAGCGGTTGTAAAGCATAAAAACTGACTTGTATGCTACAACAGAAAGAAGTGAGCTTCATTTTGTGATCACTATGAGTATGTTGATGTTTACATTGAGTGCTGATATTCGTAACCTTTTGGTTGAAGCAGTATACACACACACACACACACACACACACACACACACACACACACACACACAAATGTAATCTGCCCCTATCCTGGACTGTGATGTACAAACTGAAATAAACCCCTTCCTTCCAAAGTTAAACAACAACAAGAAACAAGGAAGCAATATGTTAATATTTTTATATTCTTTAAATGATAGTTTCATCATCTTTACCATCCCTTTTCATTTTGTCAATCCCTCCCATGCATCCCCCAAGCTCCAAGTCTTCAGAGGTGATTGTGTTTCCTGGAGTATCTGCAGAAATCAGAAAAGCAAAAGGGGGCCATGTGTTTGGAAGGGCAAGAGCAGTGGAGAGGGGAGTAGCAAGGTTCAAGGGATTCGAAGCTGGATTGAAAAACTAGGGGTACTTAGGGAGAGGAAGGGAGTGAAATTCAATGTGCTTTTGAAGTTTTTCCTCTTTTGTCTCTTTTCATATGCCATTTGTGAAATGACACTAATATTTGCAATAACAACTGCCAGCCCTCTCAAACTGACTCCAAGCACGTGATCAGAGAGGCTTCCTGGCTAGCACAGTAAGTAGTGAGGTCCATGATGCATCTTAGACAGGAAGAATCCACGTGAATTGAATGTATTTGGAATTATCACTCACTCTGTCAAATTGTTTCCATCAAATAATTATATCAACTTACAATTTACTACATTTACAATGAAATGACCAGAGAGGTATTCAGACCTGTAGATGAGAGCGCAAAAAGAGGTAGAGGAAGTTGCTAGGTTGTTGCGCCCACACTACTACCCTTTCATGTCTGAGCGAGGGGCTGAGGATTAAAACAGAGACAACACAGCAGAGCATTCCTCTCAGTAGAATGTCCTTTATTGAAGGAGGGAAGAGGCCTTAAATACAGGCTTACAGCACAGTGGAAGAACCTGGGAGGACAAAAGTTCGCTACAGATGTTTTACATTCTAGCATTACACCAATAGGCAGGATATGCAGCAAACAAGGAACCTCTGGTAAGCTGTTTAGGAGGAATGAAACCGGCAGGGAATTAGCATAGGGAGGACATCTGATCAAGGTCAGCAAGCAAGGCAACAGCTACCCAAGGAATGGGGGTCAGGGCCCAACAATAGGTCTAAACTCATTGGGATCCAGGCTAAGTATCCATGGTTCCACACAGCACACGAATTTTCAGGACCTAGGCTAATAGACTCATTTAGCAGCAAGAGGAGAGCCCATCTGGTGTTGGTCAAGTATTAATGGAATTTCCTGGTGCTCACCAATGTCAGGGGTGTCTTACAGCAGTGCCTGACTCGGCTTTGGAAGTGTTGAAAAGCAAGATCCAGCCTTTGAGCTGGCTTTGCTCTGGGTGATTCCTCTCTGAGATGGGAAAGCTGGGAAACACCAGCTTTACCTCATCACAGCATACAAAGGCAGAAGGAGAAAGGAGAGAGGAAGGAAAGAAGGGGGGGTGGCATAAAAATGCAAGAACTTACCTCCCAACTGTCCTCACCAAAGTCCTAGTCATCCCTAATTCTGTGACCCAAGTTTGCTGCAATCACAGGAAGGAGTCAAGATACAGCAGACAGACCCCCCAGTCCTCCTTATTTCCTTTTCACCTCCCATCCCTGCTTCTTCTTTTCTTTCTTCCTTTTTTTTTTTCAAAATTATTTTCTGTGAAAGGTCATTCCTCTATCTACATGTGAAATTCAAAACCCAGTGGAGCTTTGGCCAAATGCTAATATTTTGCTTTGATGGTAAGCATTGCCTGATTTAAGATTCTGTAGCAAATTCTGTTATTTTAGAGAAGCAAACTGAAATTCATCAAGTCAATCTTATTGCAAAACCTTGGAGATGAATAGCATTATTTAAATTTTATTACAAGTAAATTTTATATTTGGTTTCATTGAGAAGTTAATTAACACCTTCACTACCTGTTAAGCCGCACTTTGCCCTAATATGTCCATGCACTAAGAACTTATTCATATAGCGACTGATCATCTATCTACTTTTCTCTCATCTACTTCATCTTACTGTTTTGTCTTAGGGTTTATATTGTTCTGAGGAGATACCATGAGCATAGCAACTCGTATAAAGGAAAACATTTAATTAGGGGTTCAGAGGTTTGGTCCATTATTATGGTGGGAAGCATGATGATACACGGGCAGACATGGTGCTGGAGAGGAGCTGAGAGTTCTACATCAGTAGGAAGCAGGAAGAGGGAACCACTGAGCCAGGCTTGGGCCTTCGAAACCCCAAAGCCCACCCCAGTGATATAATATACTTCCTCCAACAAGGTTGTACCTACTTCAATAAGACCACACCTCCTAATGTCACTTCCTAAGCATTCAAATATGAGTATATGAAAGCAATCCCATCTATCTATCTATCTATCTATCTATCTATCTATCTATCTATCTATCTATCTATCTATCTTCTTTTTATTTATTTAGAGACAGGGTTTCTTTGTGTAGCCCTCATTGTCCTGGAACTTACTCTGTAGACCAGGCTGACCTCGAACTCACAGAGATTAGCTTGCTTCTGCCTCCCTAGGGCTGGGCTTAAAGGCATGCACCACCACCACCTGGCTGAGGGCCATTGCTATTCAAACCCCCATAGCATTTATAGAACAGAGGAAAACTGTCAATATATATGTACGTACATCTCTCTATATACTATGAATTCACACACCTACACATTCAGATATTTTTTCTCAAATACACAGTCGTAATAAATATCTGATGTGCATAAACAGTATGATTATAATAATTCCACTTTAAAAAGTTTATGAATAAATTCTAAGCTAAAAGGTAGTATGTATAAAACCTTTAGTTATTTATGAAATAAATTTAAATGAAATTATAGAAGAGAAAATGGCAATGCCTGAACCTAAACATGATTTTAAAAACTCTGGATCAGGTCTTTTCCTCTTTGTAAAACAGAGATCAGATGAATGTTGTTTCATTATCATAATTTATTTCTAATAATTCTGGAGCATAAAACTCTTCATTTTGATTTACTCATTTCTGGGAGTCCTACAACTTTCAGTTAAAGAAGAATCTTATTTTCTTATCAAGTTTCGTCTTGATTTTCTATTATCATTTAATTTTAAGATCATAGGTGACAATAGCAAGCAAGGTTTGAACAGGGATAGGCAATCACTTCCTGTTGAATTTCTGGAAACGAGGGAAGTCCAAACCTATGTGATGGCATAAGCTGAGGAGTTCAAACCAAGGTGAATGAAGCAAATGGGGAAGTTTAGTATAAAGGGCTACATGAAGGCAACAACTGTAACTAAACAGTGTTTTCTAATCTACTAATATACCTCCAGATATCCATGCCTTACTCATGACAATTGTTATAAAAAAGTATGCATTGTAAGAACTTATGCAGCCAATGGGATGGCTCAGTGGATAAAACCTTGGCTACACAAAATGATGATGGGATGGCCACCTGAGATCCATCCTCAGCACTCACATAAAGGTGCAAGAGGACTGGACCAAATAGATTTGTCTTCTAGCCTCTGAAGGCCAAACACACTATAATTATAATAAATAAGCATGTCCCTAAAGTTGCGTCATTTAATACTAAACTGACGACTAATCACTGGTATTTAAATTTTTTTAACAAAAGGCAGATGTTGTGGCACATGCCTGAAATCCCAGCACTCAGGGGGCTAAGGCAAAAGAACTGTGAGTTCCAAAGACAGACAGTCAAGGTTACCTGCTTGGATTACATAGCAAAATCCTATTAAATATAAATTAGGCTATTTAAGAAGGTATTATCAGAAAAAAATTTCAGGTTGAAATGGATGAAAAGAAAAAAAACCATTTGATAATTATACTCCAAATAAAATTTTTAAAGGAGAGGATTAGTGAAATTATAAATCCTTTGTGTGAACTGTAAAATAAAATGACATGAGAGAAGATAAGATTTGCTTTCCTGCTTCTCTGTTTTCTTACTATGGTTTAGAAAGAAGCCTTCCTCAAGGTCCAGTTTAAGACAATGGTAGAAGAGTAATTGAGAATTCAATCACAGTTTAAACAGAATATTGCTGTAACCTAGTACTGGTTACACATGCAGTAGCTCAGAGTTACCTCAATACAATGTGAGTCTCTAAGAGGACTTTGTGGAGCCTGTGTAGAATCATGCTGTGATTATTCTACCAGATTGAAAAAGACAGGGAGGAAAAAGCTATTTTTATATTACTTGATATATTCTATTTTTGCTGGTAACCTTCCTGCTCAATGTTTTTCTTCTCTGAAGAATTATCTAGAATAGATTATAAATGATGATATCAATTACAGCACATCCTCCTTGCTCACAGGTATGAGCAGTGTGTTGTTCGTTTTAGTTAAATAATAGCAATGATATTTCCTTAACAGAATTAACTGCAGAAAAGCAACCAATGACTTAAGTTTCAATGCACATTAATTAAAAAAAAAAAGATTATGAACACAATATTTAAGGCTACCCTTAAAAGGAACAATATTCTAAAGTGTGCTTATCTAGTAAAACATGATTTCTGCACTATACTAAAGTAGGAGACATTATTTCAAAATTTGGATGTCTGAATTTCAAGACATTGTACCTCAAAATATTTTATATGAGCAGGTCCAGGAATCATTTCCTTCTTGATGGTTTGGGAACTTGTTATTAATATATAATTCAACACATTATATTACACCAAATATTGGTAAACCACACTGTATCATTCTCTTCGAAGGCCACCACCAACTGCCTTCCAATGCAGAATGTAGAGCTGGATTCTTACCAAAATTTGTTAATAAGTATAGAATTCTTTTACTAAAAAATAACAAGAAGGAGCCTTCCATAAGTCTACCTACTCAATACCGTTCTAAGGCAAGATGAAGATAAACACACAACTGTTAAATAATGTATGATCTTTTATGAAATATGAGCGCAATTAAAATGAAAAACTGATATAAGGCAAGACAATCAAGGCACTGTTTCTTTTTATTTCCTGATACAGTTTGTAGCAACAATGGCAGATATTTATTATTAAAACCCATGTGAATCCTCTTTTTTTTGTTTTTTGAGACAGGGTTTCTCTATGTAGTTTTGGTGCCTGTCCTGGATCTCACTCTGTAGATGAGGCTGGCCTCAAATTCACAGAGATCCACTTGGTTCAGCCTTCCAAGTGCTGGAATTAAAGGTGTGTGCCACCACTGCCTGGCTGTGAATCCTCTTAATATTAGTTATATATACCAGAACCTGCATTACATTTTAGTTCCATGTAATAATACAGTGGTATGCTTGATTACTTTTTATATATGCCACTTAACTACCAAACTGAAACACAGATATAGTTTTTCAAAATCCCCACATGTATTAATTCTAGCTGTTGCTTTGTTTGTTAAATAAAGCATTTTTGTTCAATCACTGTACCATACATAGGGAGATATGTATTAATACATATCTATGGCAGGGAACAAACACTGAGAAAAGTAGATGATGCTTCTGTCTATGATGGGAAAGTCAGGTGACAATTTTTCTTTTATAATTTTGAAACTTTTGTCCATTGTATGTAACATGCTAACTTGTTTATTTAATAATTAATAATAATAAAAAGTTCATGTGTATTTTCATAGATAGGATTATATATTAAATAAAAATGTGTATCTCTCAGTAACAAAGAAAGGCTAATATACATTACATATTTACATTCCAACTACAGTGTCAAAGATATTTACAAATGCTCTCTTTGTAAAAATTTCCCAATCCTGCAAAAACACAAAGCCCATGCCTTCGTCCTCAAAAGAATTACCAAGATCTTAAAATGCCAACAGGATTCATTCTTTCAAGCTTTTTCTCTATGTAGAGATTTGATTAGTGTAGGAGCTAGAAAAGAATGGCCTGTAAAATCTGAACCCTGAATGTATTCTGGGATTTAATCATGTTTTTGACTTCCATAATAAAATATGTTTCATGCTGGACTCTTAGCTCACAGCTTCATGTTCTCAGAGACAGATGTCAGGAAGGTTTTTATCTGTACACTTGGCTTTAGCAGTATTTACCATTCAGTTGGAAGAGAAGACCATTACACTAAAACACAAACACTTAAAAAATTTATTGTAATGCAATAAAATCAACTATGTATTCAAATTAATTTATATTTACAAAGCAACCAAATGAAGAAAAAAAAACAAGCCCTACAAGTGACCAATCTTGAAAACTGATTAAAATAGTAAACATTAACAGATTTTTTTTAAAAATGTGGATGTAACTGAACAAGTAAGCTATTTATTTATTCATATCTCTATCACCTATCTATCTATCTATCTATCTATCTATCTATCTATCTATCTATCTATCTATCTATATTTGAGACAGGGTCTCACTATGTAGCCCTGGCTAGCTTGAAATTCAGTTTTTAGAACTGGCTGATCCAAAACCACAGAGAGTCTCCTGTCTCTGCCTCTGCTTCCCTAGCCCTGGGATTACAGATGTGCACATTCACACCTAGAACAGCTGAAGCCAAGATTTTTTTCACATTAACCTTTTTCCATAATAAATGAAAAACATCGCTACACCTCTATGCACTCCTACAATGCAAACTTTCAAGTTTTATCTTTTAAAATATACTTCTAGATAAGAATTATCATTTCCAAAAACTTTCACACTTAATACGTATTTTTATTGGTGGTACCCATGATTGAACTCCAGTCTTCATACGTGCAAGAGAATCATGTGCCAATGAGAGATTTCCTCAGTCCTTTCATAGAAGAACTAGAAATAATGTATCCTTCACATTTATGTCATAGTTCTTCACTGAGATAATTCCCATTTCTATATACTTCAACCTGTTAAATGTACCATTTCTTGGTGTTCAAGAAAACCACAAAGCTGTGAAACCATCACTATCAATTAATTCCAGAAAGTTCTGTTTTTTTTTCTAAAAGAATCTGCATACCTATCTGCTACTAGTCCCCATCCCCATTCCTCAGAAAGTTAATTTTTAGAAAAATAAACAGCAATGAAAAGGAAAACAAAGGCAACAAAGATCTATAAAATGTTTTAAAATTCTCAAGCTGATTTAATTTTTATTAATTAAATGTGCTTGGGGGGTGCTGAAGAGATTGTTCAATGGTTAAGTGCACATGCTGATCTTGAAGAGGACCAGAATTTGATTCCCACCACCCATGCTGGTAGCTCACAGTTACATGTAACTTCAGCTCAAGGGATTGTATGCATAGAATCTGTACTCACGTCCATGCTCACACACACTCATACACAATTAAAAGATAAAATCATAAATTATTTAACAAGTGCTATTTGACAGTTTCACAAACACATAATTCATACTGATAACTATCAACGTCTGCTCTCTCCCATCTTTGCTTATCTGCATCCCAAATCTCATTCTTTCTTTGTTTCATTTTGTGATCCACTGAATTTCACTAGGCCAATTCTCTCTGTTGGATAGTGAGTTTGAAGCTCATTGGAACCTGGGTTCAGTAGTGAACAACTAAAGACAATGACTGGTTACACTTGGAGAATTTATTAGTAGCCAATACTGCTGTAGGGGGAGGTAGGGCCCCATGAGCTCCTATCCCTCCCATGACTGATTGTGGACAGGACCAGTCTTGTGTGGGCTCAGTGTTGTTAGTTAATGACGGTGTCTTTCTCAGCCACTTTCCCTCTCTTCTGTTACTTACATACTTCCAGCTCCCTCATTTGCAGTTTTTCATCAGCTTTAGGGGTGGTGGTTTATATAGATGTATTGTTCAGAGCTGTGCCCTTTACTTCACCTGTTCTCAGCATCTTGGGCAACCATGAGTCTATGTATCATACTAGGGACATTCCAAAAAGAGCAAGTAAGAGTAGTTTTTATCTGGTCTAGTCCAAGTGACCCAGGTGAATGACTGTGGTGTCCTAAGGACATGTCTCAGATGATCAACTCTGTTCCTCTGAAGAATTATCAGTTCTTCTTCCATTTGCTGAGTGTTATTGTTTTTATCAGATCCTTGCTTATCAACATCTCCGAATTTGTTTCTAACAGTTACATAACAGCATCTTCATTACATCCTAATTTTAGAAATGAAATTTCAATTTCACTGTACTCTATACATTGTATTTTCAGTGACAAATGGGTGGAAATAAAAGGATCTGTGCATCAATTTATATCCCATTACCTACACTGATATTTAAGTGGAGATATGTTAGTCAAGCTAACTTTCTAAGTGACTAACTCAATATTCAACTTGTTTGTAGTGACAGTTTTGCTACTTAGCTAATCTTCTCATTTCAGAAACTTAGAGAATATAAAGTTGAGGCCTATGCCCCTGGAAATTTCATGAAATTATTTCCTCTTGTGGGAGAAACAATGAAATATACTTGGTTTCCATTTATACAACAGATCATAAAGAATATTATATATTAGAAATTAATTTTATTGCAAATAGAAACATCATTTTTCTCAGTGTTATCATTTGATGTTTTTACTGAAAAGTGATCTATAAATTGCTCAGTTAATTTTTTCTGGTTTCCTTTTCCTTACTGCTCATGTAACATTTGGCTCAAATTCTTGACAGAAACTGCTCTGTAAGGGTTACGGCGTTCTGCAATATCAGCTCTTAGTTCCTGTACTGACTGAAATGTCAAGTTTCTTTCTCCTTATAAAATCCTATATGCTCCTCAGGAAACCATTTGTCAGAGAAGACACAGGAGAAAAGTCATGGCTCCAGCCTGGATCTCTTCTTAGGTCACCACATTTTGTATCTTTTACAAATTGATACATTCACTTAATACATGCTTACTGGGAACATTTACTCACATCATACACAGTGTTAGGATCTGAAGTTACAGCAGCAAATGAGAAAGATATGTTGTTGGATTGGTTAGGAGGAAAAATTAGTAGTGGAAAGATTCTTAAAATATGATGAATTATTAATTACAAATGTTATGTCTGGCTCTGCACATTTTAGAACTATTATGATATTATAGGAGAGATAGGTGCTCTTCCCAGTGTGGGTTAGGATTCCACACATAAGGCTTCTTCTGAGTCTTTGCCACCCTGTGTTCTCTGTGGTTTAGAGACAGTACATGTTGGATTAGAGCTTGTATGAGGCTGCTGTTTTGACTTGTGAATTTCCATTAAATGTGTGAGCTACTGCAATTCAGTTGTGAAGCTAGACTCTTCATCCCACCTCCCCCACACTATACACACACACACACACACACACACACACAGAGAGAGAGAGAGAGAGAGAGAGAGAGAGAGAGAGAGAGAGAGAGAGGTTTCAGGATGTTAAAGATGCAGTGTGTCTACTAATTTGTAGAAGCAACTTTCTGCAGTTCCTCATTAGGTGTGGGTTTTTCCTCTGTTCTTTCTGTTTACATAATATAGACTGTAGGGCCTCAAGTGCAAAGATGAAAATATATTTGAATGATACTCCCCATTAGTCAAAACATATTGCTTTATGGTTGTGTCTTATATTAGACAATCTATTCAAAACAGAGCCTGGGGTTTTACTCAACAATCAGCTTCATGCTCACTTATTTGTGGCTATACTTCCATGCTGCTTTATGGCCGTGGAAGAGTTTCATATAGCTCATTTATAAAATAATTCCATTGTTTTCCTTCTGCTCACTTTCTCACATATTCAAAGGTCTTTAGAGCTTATTTAGATTGAAAAATACCCACCATTTTATTCTCTGAATAGGATTTACTAATTGAACAGTGTGGTTAACACCATCTTGTTCAAGCATCACTGAATTATCTGAGGGTGTCTAAACATTCTGAGCAAGTACATTTTTCAGTGTCTTAGCTTTTCCTTTCCCCTCTCCTAAAGTTCTGTCTTTGTTTCATCTCCTCAATTTTATTCAACAGGATTTTTAAGCATCTCCTTCTGAAGATGGCTTCTCTGACAATTTTAGATCAGGTTACTGCCCTACATTTTTATTCCCAGACTCAAAACATGTGCATGGGTAAATACTGGGGGAAAGAAGACAAAGTTGTCATATTGCACATTCATTTCCATGACATTTTGTTGGATAATATTATGTTTGTTTTGGAAAACACAGCTTATTGTGTGGTGGTCATTTTACATCAGAGAATTCTATCAGTGTCACATGACTGATTATACTGACCCAGTGTGTCTTTTTCTCCATGCATATTTGATCTTAGATTAATTTTAAATGTTATTGAAATGGATCAATCTGTTACCATGCTTAGAACGTTAATACTAGTTATTAATGGCATAAAACTGGTAATGTTTTTTTTCAAATTTCTCCCCAAGTCTGTTGAAATTGAGTGCAATATTTACTTGAGATGACTATTTGAAGAATTTTTGAATGCATAACTAGAAAGGGACTATATGCACATTAGGGAATAGTTAAGAAAAAAACCTTCTGAATTAAATCCACTTCAAACAACACCACCCACTGTCCTTCAGACTTCTCCAAATTCAACATGGCAATTTGTCCAGTGCACAGTAGAGAGCAATACCATGGTATTTTTCTTGTGTCCTCTTTATAATTTTCCTTGGGCTTTTTCCTTCCTGAAACTGTAGCTCCTATATAACTTCTTCTTGTTCAAATTTGGCTAGTCCTTCCAAACCCATCAGAGAAGAAGTGTTTGTGAGAAACCTCTCATGATTTATTTGTTCAACAAATATTTGTCTGTCTTGCATGAATCAAGACTGCTGCTGCTCTGTTCTGTTGTTCTTATTTTTATGAAAAGGGGACAGACAATAACCAGTGAGTAGGTAATAATAAGACAATGTGGGAGATATGCAAAGTGACCTATAGCGTATCTGGAGAGGGAGGACTGATACTTTTTCAAGCTTGATCAGGAGCACATCATCTTACAGGATGGAACATTTTTTGAAGAATGAGGTTGAAAGAATAAATCTTGAGATTAAGCAGGAGAGGAAATTAAGGGAAGAACCGTTGGGTACATTAGCTGCATATGTTTACAAAATAGCCAAGTATCATCTGGCTGAAGAAGGAGAGGAAGCAACTGGTGCCTGTCTGTGGTTGCTGGTTTTCAGTGTGGTAGAGATCTAAAGGAAGGGAGGTCTGAGTGGTCATAAGCTGAAATGGCGTGTGTTACAGAGAGCTGGCATAGAAACCAGTAGAAAGTACAATTTCCAGTGATAGAGACTGACAGTGTGTGGGATCAGGAGTCTGCTATGGACTATGGCAAAAGTCAGGGCTAATCTTGTGAAGTAAGGAAAGTTACTTTGTTTTCTAAAGGAAGACAATAAGTCACTTTTTTGTGATATCTCACCATTTTATTCTTTCTTTCTTTCTTTTCTTTTATTTTATTTTACAATACCATTCAGTTCTACATATCAGCCACGGATTCCCTTGTTCTCCACCCTCCCACCCCCCTCCCCTACCCCCTAGCCCACCCCCCATTCCCACCTCCTCCAGGGCAAAGCCTCCCCCCCCTCAGGACTGAGATCAACCTGGTAGACTCAGTCCAGGCAGGGCCAGTCCCCTCCTCCCAGGCTGAGCCAAGCGACCCTGCATAAGCCCCAGGTTTCAAACAGCCAACTCATGCAATGAGCACAGGACCCGGTCCCAAAAAACCACATGATCATTTCACTAGATGCAGAAAAGGTATTTGACAAAATCCAACACCCCTTCATGATAAAGGTCTTGGAGTGATCAGGAATACAGGGAACATACCTAAACATAATAAAGGCAATTTACAGCACAGCAAGCCAACAGCCGACATCAAATTAAATGGAGAGAAACTCAAACCAATTCCACTAAAATCAAGAACAAGGCAAGGCTGTCCGCTCTCCCCATACTTATTCAATATAGTACTTGAAGTTCTAACCAGAGCAATAAGACAACATAAGGAGATTAAGGGGATACAAATTGGAAAGGAAGAAGTCAAGCTTTCCCTATTTGCAGATGACATGATAGTATACTTGAGTGACCCCAAAGATTCAACCAAGGAACTGTGGTACAGCTTATAAACACCTTCAGCAACACAGCAGGATACAAGATCAACTCAAAAAAATCAGTAGCCCTCCTATATACAATAGACAAAGAGGCTAAGAAGGAAATCAGAGATACATCACCCTTTACAATAGCCACAAATGACATAAAATACCTTGGGGTAACACTAACCAAGTAAGTGAAGGACCTATATGACAAGAACTTTAAGTCCCTGAAAATAAGTCACTTTTTAAAAGTAGTACTGTTAGAAGTTTAGATTTAAATTACCATAACTTAAAAATATTTTATGTATTAATTGAGAATCTCATACAAAGCATTTTCATCATATATTTGTATGCCTTCCCCAACTCATCTCAGATCTTTGCCCAACTCCCTACCCATGCAACTTGGTGTTTGTTCTCTCTCTCTCTCTCTCTCTCTCTCTC
>CABHPQ010164838.1:0-22007 GCA_902168405.1 Peromyscus aztecus | reverse complement strand
TAGAGAGAGATCTCAGTGGTTAAGAGCACCACTGGCTGCCCTTTAGAGGACCTGGAAATTCTATTCCCAGCAAGGACATGGTGGTTTGTAACCTTCAGTAACTCCGTTTCAAGGGATGTGATGCCCTCTTCTGGCTTCTACAGGCACCAGGCACACACCTGTTTCATAGACATACATGCAGGCAAAAGTCATACACATAAAATAAAAATAAATCTTAACAAAAGCTCATGGTGGCCTCCAACCTACTATGTACCTGAGTATGACCTTGAATTCCTGATCTTCTTGCTTCCCTTCCCAAATGCTGCAACCTAAACTACCATGGCTGGCTGCTCTGTTCTTTTTCTTTCCTTTTTTTTTTTTAAATAAATAAATAAATAAGATTTATTTTTAATTAGCGTTTGTGGAAGAGGGGAAGAGTATGTGCACATGGTGCCTTTGGAGGCCAGAGGCATCAGGTCTCCCTGGAGCTGGAGTTACAGGCACTTGTGAGCCACCAGATATGAGTGAGGGAAACTGAACTCTGGTCCTCTTTACAATCTTAAGTGCTGAGCCATCTCTAAAGTTCTTAGTGCTTTGCAGACACACATAACACGCATGCACGCACGCACACGATATCATATAGCCCAAGCTTGCCTTGAACTCCTGGTTCTGCTTCTGCCTTAATAGTGGTTTACTTTATTTTATTGTGGTGTGAGGGTTGAAAAGATTTATTTGTTATTTTTATTTATGTATTTGTATGTGTACCTGCGTGAATTTATGTGCACCATGTGTGTGCTGGTGCTAGAAATCAAACCTGAGTCTTCTGCAAGAGAAGTAAGCTCTTTTAATGGCTGAGCCATTTCTCCTATTGTGTGACTTATTTATTATTTATTTGTTTTGTTTATCAAGCAGGGTTTCTCTGTGTAGCCCTAACTGGCCAGGAACTCATTATAGACCAGACTGGCCTTGAATTCAGAGATTCACCATGTGTGTCTCTATAGAGGTATGTGCAGACACCCTCAGAGGCCAGAGGCATTAGATCTCTGTGGAACTGCAGTTACAGGCAGCTATAAGCATCCTGACATGGGTGCTGGGAATAGAACACAGGTCCTCTACAACAGTAGTATGTGCTCTTAACCACTTCATCATTTCTCCAGCCCCACATGTATCTGTTTCTCACTAGACTTCCACACACTTCCCCTAAGTTTTTTCTTAACTACCAGGAGGAGAAATTTCTAAATTTTCTGTATATCTGTAGAATTCACCCCCCCCTTCCTGGAAACAGTTTTATCATATTGATTTGCTTGTGCTTCTAGTCACTGTTAAATTTTTTGGTTGCTTATTTGTTGAGGTTTTACCTTGTAGTCCAGTCTTTTTTTTTTTTTTTTTTTTTGGTTTTTTGAGAAAGGGTTTCTCTGTGTAGCTTTGCGCCTTTCCTGGATCTCACTCTGTAGCCCAGGCTGGCCTCAAACTCACAGAGATCTGCCTGGCTTTGCCTCCCAGTGCTGGGATTAAAGGTGTGCGCCACCAACGCCCGGCTGTAGTCCAGTCTTGACTGGAACTCAACTATGTAGCCCAGCCTAACCCTGAGCTAGCTGCAGTTGCAATCTTCCTGCCTCAGTTGCCTGTGTGTTGGAATTACAAAGGTGTGCCAGCATTCCTAACTATCTAGTGGTTATGAAATTCAGTTTTAGTCATTCTTGGTGGCAGATGTGTTTAATCCCAGCATTCAAAAGGAAGAGGCAAGTGGATCTCTGTGAGTTTCAGGCCAGCCTGGTCTACGTAGTGAGTTCCAGACCAATCAGGGCTGCACAATCTCAAATATAAATAGATAGATAGGTAGGTAGGTAGATAGATAGATAGATAGATAGATAGATAGATAGATAGATAAAGAAAAGAAACTCAATTTTGTGTTCCTTGGCATAAAGTACAAACTAAAAATAGGTAAGCCAAGGAAATAGTCTAAGGGAGTTTATGTTACGTGTATGAATGTTTTGTCTGATGTATGTATCTGTATCATATGCATACCTGGTGTCTGAGGGAGTTAGAAGAGGGCTTCTGGAATTAGAGTTTCTGGGTGGTTGCAAGCCACCATGTGGGTGCTGGGAATTGAACCTAGGTCCTCTGCAAGACCTACAAGTGCTCTTAATCACTAAGCCATCTCTCCTATCTCTTTTTTTTATATGTTTAAAAATGTAGCTACTATAAAATTGAAGGCATTATGTATATATTAGGCAGAATTACTACAGAATATTTTAGGATGACACAGGAGAATATGACTTTGAATCCAAAAAGACAAACAAGACACCAGACATTATAAAAAAGGGTTTAGAAAATATTCTTCTAGCATTACACAAAAAAGCTTTAGAGGGATTTCTAAAGAGCGGTAAAAGGGAGGTTTTAGAAATAGTATTCTAGCAACATTGTGGACCTTGGATTGGAATGGGGCATAACTGTCATAAAAACGGGTGTAATGTCAAAGGCCTGTAATACCAGCACCTAGAAGGTAGAGGCAGGAAGGTTGCAAGTTCAAGGTCTTCTTTAGCTACATAAAGAACCTGAGCCACATGAGACCCTATCTCACAGAAAAGAGCAATATATTTGAGGATCAAGAGGGAACAGGGAGATGGGGCAGAGGATCGAACGGGAGTCCATGTATGTGTGTTTTGAGGAAGAAGTAGAGAAGAGAAATAAGATCTCCTGAGAGTGGGGCCATGAATCTGTTACTGTCTGAGGATTAAGAATTAACTGAATATGATAGGGAGAGGAACATAATTTGCCCTGAATTTAAGATAAGACAGAGAATCTTTTTTAGATTGTGACCATTTTGAACAGTAAGAGAAACCATGTTTTCCACAAACAAAACACTATGAGCAAAGCTCTGAAGGCTTTGAGAGAAGAGCAGCCTGTGTCTTATCCACAGTGTGCTTGGGCTCTGTGAGGCCACTGCAAGTGCAGTTGCTGAGCTGCAAAGGGTATATACTCAAGTTTCATAGACTTTTCTTTATTTTGTGGGTACTTGGTAGGAACTTAGATGCTACTTCTATTATTTGTTCTGCTTTGTAGTACTAGAGATTGAATCCAGGGCCCCTTGATTGTTAGGCACTTCTCTGCCACTGAGCTCCTGCTGAATCAAAGAGATAAAAGGCAGTGCTTTGGCTTAGGGACATTGCTGTCGAAATGCTCATTTGGATCTGCAGAACCAGCGTTCATAGGAAGCAGTTACAATTGTACTCTAGTTAGCATACCTGGGTGTAGCATGAATCTTAGAGGGTCTTATTAATAAAATCAAACCGCAGCCAGGTATTGGGGTGAACGCTGGAAGGTCAGAGAAATAGAACAAGCCACAGCTATCTCACCTTGCCGGATCCTCAGCTGGTCTTGCTTCCTCAGACTGGAAGCCTCTATGTCCTCATATCCGAATGACTCTCAGCTGAACTGCTGCTAGAAGCCTGAATGCTTAACCAGGCCAAATGCTTCTCCAGGCCAAATGCCTTTCCAGGACAAATGCCTCTCCAGGGCAAATGCCTCTCCAGGGCAAATGCCTCTAGTTTCTGGTCCTCACACCTTATAAACCTTTCTGCTTTCTACTGCCACTCCCTGGGATTGAAGGCTTGCTTTCTGGGATTAAAGGCGTGGGTCACCATGCTTGGGTGTATCCTTGAACACATGAATTTCTGCCTCTGGAATGCCAGGATTAAAGGCGTATGCTACCACTGCCTAACCTCTATGTTTAATATTGTGGCTGTCCTGTTCTCTGACCCCAGATAAGTTTATTAGCATACACAATATTTTGGGAAACACAATACCACCACACCTGGGTTGGATGAAGGATTAAGGATCCTGCTTAAGTAGTTGACATGTCTTCTCCAGACACTCAGCCTTTGAGATTGACAAAGTTTCTTGGTTGACATTCTTTAGTTTATGGTGCAGGGAGTGTGGACCAGTTACTAGTCAGGACTAGCAGTTCAGGAGTCATTACAGACTAGGAGATCCAGCCTCAGTTGGGCATAAATTCTGGCATATTAGAATATGGGAACCATGGAGCCTTTCAGGATTCTACTTAGGATTGTGATCTGCTTCAAAATGTTTATTAAATGATAACTTACAGAAAGAATAGCAGTATTTTCCAAAGATGTGCTCAATGGAGCAGTAAAATAGAATAAAAAAAGGAAAAACAAGTCAGAAAATAAGGTAAGATGGAGACAGCAGTGAAAGTATAAAATAAAAGCTTCAGTGACCAGGTCATTTCCTAAAGGTTAGACACAAGCATTCTAGAAGCTGACTAATTTTATTTTTTTTTTTTATTTTTATTTTTTTTTTTGGTTTTTCGAGACAGGGTTTCTCTGTGTAGCTTTGCGCCTTTCCTGGAACTCGCTTGGGAGACCAGGTTGGCCTCGGAACTCACAGAGATCCGCCTGCCTCTGCCTCCCGAGTGCTGGGATTAAAGGCGTGCGCCACCACCGCCCGGCGAAGCTGACTAATTTTAGAACTACAGTTTTTAAGATGATAGAAACCAAGAGCTACTCACGAAATCACCCTGATAGAGGGAACAGAGGCATTCCTCTCCTAGGTCCTCCCTAAAGGCTACTGTTTGGTCACAGTATCTTGTGTGTCTTGTTTATAATCCACACAGTAACAAGCTCCATAGAGGCTTTAGTCGATAATGAAAACATGTTACTACAGATTGATTGCATGGCAATAAAGTATAATTTGGGGGAGAAAAAAAAACAGTGGAAAAGGAGGGTGAAGGTGATGAGGGTGAAGACTGAGCTTCTTAAACTTTCTCACCCAACAACCCTTTTTTGTCCAAGAGCTTTATGAAACCCCAGGTATACAGGTCTATAAGTATAGCCAGACATGTTTGTTTGTTTTTCAAGACAGGGTTTCTCTGTGTAGTTTTTGGTGCCTGTCCTGGATCTTGCTCTGCAGACCAGGCTGGCCTCAAACTCACAGAGATCCGCCTGCCTCTGCCTCCTGAGTGCTGGGATTAAAGGCGTGCACCACCACCACCTGACTTAAAATTACTTTAAAAGAAGTCCTTGGAAGCCAGGCAGGTGTGGTGGTATGCATCTTCAATCTCAGCCTTCAGGAATCAGAGGCTGGTGGATCGCTGAGTTTGAGGCCAGCCTGATCCACAGAGCGAGTTCCAGGACAAGCAGAGCTACACAGAGAAACACTGTCTCAAAAAACAAAATTACTACTACTACTAATAATAAAATAAGTCCTTTGGTATCCATGTAATTTTATCACTTATTAAAATGGAAGGAAATTTGCATACTAATAAAATGGATGTGCTTGTTTATAAGTCTATAAGTTTATAAGTCTTGGCTGAATATTTGATACTGTAAGACAACATTTTCAGCATTGATGGACATTTTGATTTTATAATGATAAGAATGCCACTATATTTTTACATATTATAGAATGACAGAACTGTCTCAGAAATTGTTGGAAATTCTGCCTTAATCCCAAATCAAAGTTAATTTAAGTGACTTTAAAAAATGAAACTAAGGCTGGACATGGTGGTGTGTGCCTTTAATCACAGCAGTCAGGAGGCAGAGGCAGGCGGATCTCTTTGAGTTCAAGGCCTGTCTGGTGTACATAGGGTCTTACAGGACAGTCAGGGCTCTAAAAAGTCCCTATCTCAAAAAAAAAAAAAAAAAAAAAAAAAAAAAAGAGGAAGGAAGATTTGAAACTAAAGTCAACCACTCAAGCAGTGATTTTTATTTATTATTTTTAGTTTTTACTTATTTTTTGTTTCTTTGAGACAAGTTCTTAAATAGCCTAGGTTGATCTCCAACTATATAGTTGAGAATGTCCTTGAAGTCCTCATTCCTTGTCTCTACCTCCAAGCACTGGGATTATAGGGTGCTGAGGATCCAGCACCGGGCTTTACATGTGTTTGCAGATACTCTGCTAAATGAGCTACATCCTTAGCCCTGCCTTAAGTATATTCTAAACTTTTTGTATTTGCATGTTTTTAAAATCTTATATTGTACTGATCGCTTCATTTCTTGATCATACTACTTTAATTATAATGGCCTTAGAATATGCTTTAATAGCTGATGTGTCAATAACTTTAATATCAGTATTATTTTCCAAAATTAGTCTAGTAAATTTTACAGGGTTTTTCCCCCCCCAATAGATAAAGTTAGTACAGTTTTTAAGTCCTCCTGCAACCCAATCCTGCCAAGGAAATCACTATGTTAACTAAAATTATGTTAGGCTTCCATATTAATGAAAAGAGGCATTTGCAGTCTAATGTGCTAAGCAGTATTTAGCAAGCAATGGACTTTTCATAGTTCTATCTTCTGAAATGTGATCTCCCCTAGGAGGTGGCAGAGTACTGAGTGTTGCCCTCAGTGAAAAGTACTTTCACTCAGGCTCTCCCTGTTCTGCATTCTTTCTTCTGCAATGTGTTTATGGCTACTTTGCCCAAACGTTTACTTATGAAGAACATTTTTATTATGTTTTTATTATCCTCTGTTTCTCTCTGAAATGCTTGAAGCTCACTGTAAGCTTAAGCTACGTATGAGAGGTCATAGAGTGAAGTCAGCAATGAGACCAAGATCTGACCTCAGTTTGCTGTACTGTTCTAGACTTAAGAACTGTTAGCCAGACAAACTCCATTTACAGACTAGAGGTGCATACATGTTTTAAATGAGAGAGCTACTATTGGTGAAATTATTAAGGCCACTCCACGTAGTTAAAAGGGAGGTTTATTTAGTAGCGTAACTTACAAGTGAAGGGATGGGTAGGTTGCAGGGTCTGGGAAAGGTGTGTCCAGTCCGGCGGTGTTCTCTGGAGAACTCAGCTTGGTCTACCTCCAGCGTGCAGGGTCCAGGAACCAAGAGAGCCGGCGCATCCGGATCTCGGGTCTTCAGGGTCCTCCCTTGGCCCCGCCTTGTAGGCGTGACAGTTACCAAAGCTTCAGTGGGAGTTGGAACTTCCAGATCAAGGTTGGAATGGCTACCCACTACAAGCTACTATAGACCTAATGCTTTTTTTCAGTAAAAAAAAAAAAAAAAAACACCCCTTTCTGCAGTTAGAACAGAATCCATAGTTATGTTTATAAATCAGATTGTATAAAATTTAAACCAAAAACAATCCAGGGTAATCCCAGATACGTGAAAAGAACATAAAAGAAAGAAAACATGTTGACGAACCCCAGGGCAGAGAACATATTTATCAGACTCTCCTCATTCCTTTTTCTTGGGAGCAAAGTACCTGTAACTGTGCCTCAGAGGAGATCTTCTACCCAAGGATTGACACAAGAGTTGTGAGGCACCGAAGTCATCTCTTTCTTTGATGATTTTATTTTATTTAGTTAATATTTTGAAACAGGGTCTTACTGTATGCCCCTGGCCAACCTAGAACTCACTATGTAGGCCAGGCTGGCCTCTGCCTCCCAAATGCTGGAATCAAAGATGTGTGCCATCACCACCACCACCTAACTAAAATTAATTTATTTTTATTGTGTGTATACATGTATCATGGTGCAGAGGATACCTTGCAAGAGTCAGTTCTCTTCTTTCCTCCATGTGGCTTCTAGGGATCAAGCTCAGGCCTGCCCTTGTCCACTGAGCCATCTTTTCTGTCCCCAAAGCCATATTTAATGATCCTAGAGACTTCTGGTGACACATGGCATTTAGTATATAGCCATTTCCTATTTCTCCTTCAGTCACAAAGATGTCAAATTCAGACATGTTCACAACCAGTAGTCAAGCTTCTGGAAAGAGGCTCCCTGCTGACAGGATTTATAAAGTGCTGTGCTGCTCTCACATAGGCCAGATTCACCTGCTTCCTTCCGTGGTGAGTGAACTGCAGCCCAAGACAATGCCAAGAGCACTTCCTTACATAAGAACAGTCCCTCTTGTTGCCTTTTAAAAATTTTAATTTGTGTGTATGAGTGTTTTGTCTTCTTGTATGTCTGTGCACCTCATTCATGCCTGGTGCCCTAGGTGTCCCTGAACTGGAATTACGATGATTTTGAGATTGTGAGCTGCCATACAACTCCAGTTTTAACAGTTTATTTTGAAAATAAAATAAAGTAATAGGCAATTTAAAGTTATAGGCAATTTGAGAAAAAAGTACTCAGATGATAGTCATTATAAATAAGTATACTCATTAAATAAATATAATGATTAAATGAGATCAGGGGAGGGGAGGGTTTGTACTCTTCTGCAACTCCAGAGATGAGATCTGCTGTCCTGCAGGTTCTTTGACTTCCAGAGTGGGGAGGAAAATCATGGCAATTAAAGCTACCTTGTAATCATGTAAATCTACAGTAGCAACCAAATGCTGGAAACTTGATGGAATTTGGTGGTCTTTCCTTTGCGAGCACAGCAGGTCCCTGTAATAAGATAGGTACAGTTGTATGATCCACATAGGCACAAGTTAGCAATGACTGTAGATCCATTTTCTGGTTTTGGTGACTTTTTTGCATTAACCTCATTTTTGACTATCCTACCAACACTATCTATGAGGCCATACTCTAAGGATTTTCTGCAGCCTGAGTCTGTGCCTCCTCATCTGCTCTGACTCGACAGTGGACCCTGTAAACCAGTCAACTGAATACTGGTCCACTCCAATGCTGTCAGTTCCTGGGAGCCCAACAACCACACCATCAACTCCTGGCCCCTTGCTTGCTTGCTTGGTTTTTTCTTTTTGGTTTTTGTTTTTTTGGGGGGTGGGATTACTTGTTTGTTTGTTTTGTTTTGTTTGTTTTGAGACAGGGTCTCTCTACATGGCTGTGGTAGTTGAATGTAATTGGCCTCCTTAATCTCATAAGGAGTGGCACTATTAGAAGGTATGGCTTTGTTGGAGGAAGTATGCCACTGTGGGGGCAGGCTTTGAAGATTCTTATACTTGGAATACTGCCCACTGAGTCAGTCGACTTCATATTGCCTACAAGGTGTAGGACTCTTAGCTATTCCAGCACCACATCTGCCTGCACGCTGCCATGCTTTTCATCATGATGATAATGGACTGAACCTCTGAAACTGTAAACAAGCCACCTCAATTAAATGTTTTCTTTATAAGAGTTGCCATGAGCCGGGCAGTGGTGGCGCACGCCTTTAATCCCAGCACTCAGGAGGCAGAGCCAGGCGGATCTCCCTGGGTTCAAGGCCAGTCTGGTCTACAGAGTTAGTTCCAGGACAGGCTCCAAAACTACACAGGGAAACACTGTTTGAAAAAAGAAAAAAAAAAAAAAAAGAGAGAGAGAGAGAGAGAGAGTTGCCGTGGTCATGGTGTCTTCTCACAGCAATAAAATCCTTAACTAAGGCAATGGCCCTAGCTGGCCTGGAATTCTCTGTATAGACCAGGCTGTCCTGGAACTTACTGAGGTCCTTCTACTTCTGTCCCTAGAGTGCCAGGAGTAAAGGTGTGTGCTACCACATCTGGCTCTTTCTTTTTTCTAATTACATTTTTAGTTATTTATTATGTGCTTATGTGTGTTTATTGGTCCTCTCCTTCCATCATATGAATCACAAGTATGGAACTCAGGTTGTTAAGCTGGGTGGCAAGTGCCCCATTTTGCTGCACCAACTCTATGACCCCTGATCTTTAGGCCCCTGTTCTTCATTTCTATGATTTTTTTCCATTAAAGAAATTTATGTAGGGGCTAGAGAAATGGTTCAATGATTAAGAATGTAATTTTTGCCGGGCGTTGGTGGCGCACGCCTTTAATCCCTGCACTCGGGAGGCAGAGGCAGGTGGATCTCTGTGAGTTCGAGGCCAGCCTGGGCTACCAAGTGAGCTCCAGGAAAGGCGCAAAGCTACACAGAGAAACCCTGTCTCAAAAAACCAAAAAAAAAAAAAAAAAAGAATGTAATTTTTATAGCTAGGTTTGGTGTTACACTATAATGTTAGTGCTTGGGAAGTGAAGGCAGAGGATTGGTTCATAGTCTGGTGCACAGCTAATTGAGGCCAGTCTGAGGTACATGAAACCCTATCAAACAACAGCAGCAAAATAATTGTATGTAAATGGAATCATATGGTATGCTTCAACTACTTTTCTGACAGTGTAAATCCCTTGAAATTAATTCAGGTTATTGTGTGGCAGTAGTTCATTTTAGAGTAGTAGTCTATGTTATACAAATGAATCACAATTTTTATATGGACTTATTACAGTTCTTGGGTCATATGATGAGTACACACTTTTTTTTTTGTTTTGTTTTTTGTTTTTTCAAGACAGGGTTTCTCTGTGTAGCTTTGCGCCTTTCCTGGAACTCGCTTTGGAGACCAGGCTGGCCTCGAACTCACAGAGATCCGCCTGCCTCTGCCTCCCAAGTGCTGGGATTAAAGGCGTGCGCCACCACCGCCCGGCAGAGTACACACTTTTAATTTACCTTTTTTTTTTTTTTTTTTTTTTTAATTTGGAGGTGGGAGATAGGTCTAGTATATTACAGGCTGGCCTGGAGTTCTCTGTGTAGGCCGAGGAGGGCCTTGAATTTCTGATCCTCCGGCTTCTTCCCACAGTGCAATTTACAGGTGTGTGCTTTTTTTTTAACTTATTAATTCTTTGTGGTTTTCACATCATGTATCTCCATCCCATTCATCTCCCCATCCCTTCATATCAGCCCTCTGCCCTTGCAACCATCCCCACACACACAAAAAAAAAATAAAATTAAGAGAAAAGAAAAAAAAATCTCGTGGAAGCTGTAGTGTTACACAGTATACCCTTTAGTCCGTATCATATATCTTTGCTTGCAAGTGTTCATTGCAATGGGTCATTGGTCTGGTTCAAGGCCTCTAGTTTCTGCTACATTATTGAAACTGGGCCCTTACTAGAACTCCTCTTGGATATCCTTTTGTTGCCCTGTGTTGTGGAGATCCTGCAGCTTTGGATCTTCAGGACTGGTCCCTTCATGTGCTCCAGCAGATCATAGATGGGTGGGTGCTGGGGTGGGCCAACTCATATCCCTGGTTCTGGGCCTGCGTGGTTGCAGGATTGGTCAGCCCACCAGCTCTTCCCCCATCCTCACCACCAGGGTGAGCTCTTCAGCATTGCCCCAGCTAGTTCACCCTAAGCAACAAGCAGCAAGGGGCGTGACCAGTTCTCCTGCTTTCACACCCTCAGGGCCTGTTCACCCACACCTACACCACCAGGGCCAGCTCTACTGTGTTGCCCAGGCAAGGCGCAGGGCCAGCTCTTCTGAGTGCTGAAGCTGGTGAGAGGCTGGGTCAGCTCACCCGCCTGCCACAGGTGGAGAGGGGCAAGGTGGGGAGGGCATCTTTCCCTCACCCGCCCCACCATGTGGGGGAGGGGGACTGGCAGAACCAGCTCTCTCACTCTCATACTCTCAGGACCAGGTCCCTTGCACCTCTGTGTACAGGGTCAGCTTTAGAGTGCTGCTGCCAGTGAGGGGCAGGGTTAACTCTGTGCAGCCTTATCCTCTCAGCCTTCAGTGGTAACAGGAGCCATGGACCTAAACACAGACAGCCGCTATGGTAGGGCCACGTACCCAGACAGGTGGCAAATAGGGCACCCTCCTCAGTCTCCTCACCACCTTCACCTCTTCAGATCTGCCTCTCTCCACAGGATATGAATTCTGCCTCTCTCCCATACCCCACCAAATATTTGCTCACCAGTCATGTTTCCTCTTAGCTGTCCCAGGTGGGCAGCTGCATGAGTGTCTTTCTGCTTCTCAGTCTTAATGATGCTGGGCAGGGTCCTGTTTTCTCCCCAGGCATGTGCTTTTATCTGCTAATTTAAAAAAAAAAAATAATGTATCTCTTTTTATTGTTGTTTGAATGTATGATACACTTTTCTTACCTATCAAAAAGAAAGTGCTTGAGGTTGGTGAAGCTGGAAAGTTGGTTCAGTGGTAAAGAGCACTTGTTGCTCTTGTAGAGGACCTGGGTTTAGCTCCCAGCACCTACAAAGCTGCTCACATTAACTCTAGCTTAAGGGGATCTGAGGTGTTTTCTGACTTCCTTAGGCACCAGGCATACAAGAGGTACATGTAAGCAAAATACTTATGGCACATAAATTATTTTTTTAAAGAAGACTTAGTTTTTCTAAATATTAGTCCTTGTATTTTTTATTTGACCCTTAGTTTTAATATTGTCGTAAAAGTTGACATTCTCTTCCCTCTCTCCTTTCAGCGACTGTGTGACTATGTTTGCGATCTGCTCTTGGAAGAGTCAAATGTTCAGCCAGTGTCAACACCAGTAACAGTGTGTGGGGACATACATGGACAGGTAAATTTCACAAGGAAGTTTTAGGGTTTGTAGGGTCAGTGTCCATTTGTTCTAACTTGTGCTGCAAAATAAAACAAAATCTAGCTGGTGATTTAGGTGGTGTTTAGTTTTCATGCCATGTGTGGTTCTTGGTTCACTGTACTGGCGAATAAAAGCAGTAGTCAAATATTTCATGAACTTTGAATTCCTCTTGTAAAATGTATAGACTGCTGTGTTGTTCTGTGGAGCAGTGTGGGGTGTTCCATTATGGTGGAAGATGCAAAATATGACATAGACACTCATACTAATTATAGTTAACAGGAGATGGTTTGGTTTTAAATGCTTTCCTTGTTGATTCATTAATGTCTTACTAGAATCTGATCATTTCTTTAGTGAGAATAAGAATAGCAGAAGTTAAGAAAATAAATTATTGCAAGATTTTTGTAGCAAGTCACTGATTTAGTTCATTTTTTCATTGGTACTGTAGGACCTGGAATACCTGCTAGCTTTTTTTTTTTTTTTTTCATTTTTTTATTTTATTATTTTTAAGTGTGTGTGTGTGTGTGTGTGTGTGTGTGTGTGTGTGTGTGTGTGTGTGTTATGTCCGTGTGTGGAGGCGCCCATAGAAGCCAGAGGAGTTGGATCTCCTGGAGTTGGAATTCAGGTGGTAATTGTTGGTTTTAAATATGCAGTGCTGTTAGCGTGCAAGGTAAGGTCAGAGGGATGACAAAACCCAGTATCAGAGCATTATTAGGAGAAAGGGGGGACAGAAGAGAGCCTGGCCAGGCCTGGGGCAGAGATACATATAGGAGGGGCGGAGGGAAGAAAGAGCAGAAGAGAAGGGAAGAGTCTGTGTCTGGCTTTTTAAGGATTCCCCTGCACATGCACAGGTGGGCTTACGGAGCTACACCACACATGTGCTGATTGCGTGACGTGCTGTGCACATATGTGCAATCATGCAGCACACTGATGACGTAAGATGTAAGACCCCTTGCTTAGCTACTGAATGGCACATGTGTGGTCATATAGCTGGAGTGGCAGAATCCTAACATTCTAAACTTTTTGCTTATTATAAAAAAGCAGGTGAACAGGAATAGGGGCATCGGTTCTCCCAGAAAACTGCTTCCAGCTGACTCGGTGGGCGTCGGTTGACCTTTGGGGGGTGGGGGTAAAGGAAGTGGGAGGCTCCTGAGGTAGACTGGCGTCCTGGGATGGTGGGCTGTCATCTGCTGCCTTGGAGCTGTTCATCTTTCTTGACTTGGGACTCTGGCTGCTTCTGTCTGACAAGATGCTATCTGAAGCAGATCCGAGCTGTCCAGGTAGATTCTCTGAACCTTGGAAAAGTTTTTAAACATATTAAGAAGCAGCCATGGGAAATTTAAAATCTTGAGCCAGTGACCATATTATTGTAATGTTTTAGCACTCTGCTTATATTGGTTAGTATTAGTGAGAGAGAGACCTCTGATAAACCTTATCAGAGACAGATTATTTTAAGGCACCTGTTTCCTTTATTAGTTTAGCATCCAGGAGACACAGGTGATCAATTGTTGAGAGCATTTAACAGTAATAGATTGTTATATTAAAGTCTGTTTTTTGCAGGGCCCAGACACTTTTTGGTCTGGGGGTATAAATACCTTTGAACTGCTACTGTTCCTTACCACCTGGGTATATCTGATGGTCCTTGGACTCCAGCTCTATGGTGATCCTGTAACAATTGGCTGAGTAGTTCATTAGAAGAGGGAACCAGAAAGGGAAAAGCTTGTGGGGTGAGACCTCATTCTTCTGGAATTAATGACAAGGATCTTGATGTCCTCTGGAACTTGAGAGAGAGCCGGGCCCTGTCTATGTCACTGTGCATGAGAAGCACTGCTGACCTGTCTGGAGTGAGGCACATGGAGGGAGCAAATGAAATGAAAGCTCCTACCTTAGCTGGAAACTCTCTTCCCATTAGGTACCCCTGAAAGGACAATTAAGTCTGGTGAGGTGGGTAAGGCTGTCCCCCTACCCCAACAATAGGGAAACAAGGAGAGGTGGGACTCCAAAACTCCCTCAGGACTGAGTAAGTGGCTTGGTGTCCAACAGGAAGGAAACCGATCACCCGATTGCATCCTGGGTTCCCTGTGAGCCTGTGGCCAAGCCTAGGAGGTCTGCTGGAGGTCTTTGTTTAATGTCCCCATGCCACCAGGTGCATGAGGGCAGTCAGCTGACCAGTTATCTCTCTAGGTGGCACTTTGAACAAGTCTCAGTTGATGGCCCGGCAGAGCACGCACTATCCCGCATGGCCTTGTAAAACAGGGGCCTAGAAGCCCTTATGCAGCAGCTTCTCGGATAGCGTGTGCCAGCATTTGGCAGTTTTTAGGGGGGCTTTTTCATCTCTCCCATGGTACAGCTGAAACTTCCACCTGTGGGTCAGAAGCCTTGCTCTCCAGATGCTTAAGTTTAGCCCTAATGTCAGGGAGCTCTGGGAGACAAGAGACAGATTTTATTCCATAACTTGAATTTTTTTTTTTTTTTTGATAGTTTGCTGGTGTGAGGACAGCTTTAGGAAGACCTGCCAGGAGGCAGGTTGTAAACTGATCTCTGGCTAGAGAGCCATCTGGATTATTACGATCCTAATGTGGGTTCTGATTGTAAACTTATTTGCATGCATCCTAGCCTGCTTCCTGACCTGTCCATGCTTAGCGGCCCACCCGGTACCAGAGAACAGAGCGGTGGTTAGTAAATGAAGGTTCTTTAGAGTCAGAGATTCCTCACTCAGGAATGCAAGTGGGCAGGAGAGAAAGACTCAGAAAGGGAGGGAAAGCGTGGGGACAAGGTAACTCTTTTCATTTGCCTGTTCGCTGGCAGAAGTTAGATAATTCCCGTGAAATACCAGGGTTGAAGCAGCCGTTACACGGCCAAATTTACTGGTATCTGGGGATATTTAAGGCATTTCTCAGAAAAGGAGTGGGACCAAGAGGAAGAAGCCTCTATGTCCAATGACTGCAACCAAGTGGAAAAAAAATAAAAAGTTAAAATAACAAATGGGATCCAAGACTCCCATCCCAGGCCTCCCTGAGGGTAAGTAATCTGTGGACCGGTATAAATTAACAGCACAAGTTATCCCACCTGTCATCACAGGAGGGGCAAGGGCTAGGGGTCATGCGTACTGGAGGACCCCCCAGGAGTCCAGACAGCATTCAATACTTCGTCAAGAGAGAATATGTTGTGGTACACAGCCCGAGAATCCCCCCAGGGGTCCAGCACAAATATATCTCAGGCTACAGTCGTGGGAAATGGCAAGGGATCAGAAAGGGAAAACTCACCAATCTGGTTAGCTGGTGTGTTGTGCGGAGCAGTCCCGGCAGCTGGGCAGATGAAAAAGGCAGAGCGGGCAGTTGTAGGTCCAGTAACCCCTGGGTACAGGATCTGGGACACAGAGCGTTGGGAGAGCCTGTTCTGTCACAGCTCCAATGTTGGTTTTAAATAAGTGGCACTGTTAGTGTTCGAGGAAAGGTCAGAGGCATGACAAAACCCAGTATCAGAGCATTATTAGGAGGAAGGGGGAGACAGAAGAGAGCCTGGCCAGGCCTGGGGCAGAGACACATGCAGGAGAGAGAGAGTGGGGGACGGGGTGGGAAGGAAAGAGCAGAAGAGAAGGGAGGAGTCTATGTCCGGCTTTTTTAAGGATTACCCTGCACATGCACAGGTGGGCTTACAGAGCTACACCATGCATGCGCTGATTGTGTGACCGTGCTGTGCACATTTGCGCAATCACACAGCGCACTGATGATGTAAGACATAAGACCCCTTACTCAGCTACTGAACTGCATATGTGTGGTCATATAGCTGGAGTGGCAGAATCTTAACAGTAGTGAGCTACCTAATATGGGTGCCAGTAATTAAATGCTGGTCCTCAGGAGGAGCAGTTCGTGCTCCTAACTACTAAGCCATTTCTCCAGCCCCTACCTGCTGGCTTTTGTTTGTTTATAGGAATTCCAAAGCACTGACTAGAGGGTACACCTTAACATTAGATAGACCCTACTGTTAGTGTTCCATCTCTGTGTTAACTTTATCTGACTTTGTAGGACTTTGTCACTGGGAACTAAAAGCTGAAAAGCTTGTTCATAGCCTGCTGTGTACATACAGTGTATTTGGGACTGTAGTACCTGGAATATGCTGTGAATAATCTATCACACAACTGACTGACTGCAAGTTCCCTCCCTGATGTGATGGTATATATAGGAGCAGAAATGTATCTAAATTGGCCCTGAGTAGAGGCTGCTTCATAAATAAAAACCATTTTGGCTACTTACAAAGCTATTTCCTTTTTGCTTTTTCAAGCAGTTTTCTGGATGATGAGGTTATAATAAGCCGGACATCTGTAATGCCAGCTCCTAAATAGAAGCCTCATGATATCATTTTTGATCTGTTAGCATTCTGTAAACTTTAGAGAATGGATTTCTTAAGTTTCCTTGTAACTCGCCCCCCCCCAATATAATTAACATTCACATTTTGTTGCACAAAGAATGTTAATTTAATCAGTACCTTAGCATATGTGTATTTTTTTTCCTATTTCTTTTGGTTTTTGAGACAAGGTATCAGTATATAGCTCTGGTTGGCCTGCAATTCATTATGTAGACCAGGCTGTTCTCCAACTCAGAGAGAGCTGCCTGCCTCTGAGTGGTGGGATTAAAGTTGTGTGCCACCACACCCGGCAGCATGTGTCTAAAATGTTAAATCAAGTAATCTTTTTCCCAGGTTTATATTAAAATTGAAGGATTAATTGTATTATTAAGGCCTTTTAATTAGATTTTATATTTTATGTATGGGTATTTTCTGCATGCCTCATGCCTATGGAGGCTGAAAGAGCGTGTTGGATTCCTTGGAACTGGAGTTATAGTTAGTTGTTAGCTGTAGTGTGGGTGCTGGAAACTGAACCCAGGTCTTCTGAAAGAGCATCCAATGCTCTTAACTGCAAAGCCATCTCTCCAGCCTCTCTTATGGTTTTTTGAGACACAGGTCTGGCCTGAAACTTGGGATCCTTCTGCCTCAGCCTTACTAGTGGTGGAATAACAGGTGTGTGCCACTGTACCTTGTGACCAAGGCCTTTTTTTTTTTTTTTTTTTTTTTTTTTCCAAGACAGGGTTTATCTGTGTAGTTTTGGAGCCCATCCTGGAACTCTACAGATCAGATTGGCCTTGAACTCACAGAGATCCCCCTGCCTCTGCCTCCGAGTGCTGGGATTAAAGGCGTGTGCCACCACGGCCCCGCTGACCAGGGACTTTTTATGAGAATTGCGTTCTTTAATTTCAGGATCAAGTTGAGTCTAAATGAACATACTGGCAATAACATGATGAAAAGCATTGACATTATGACCTAGGGAAGAGATTATAGACTTCAGGACTCAACACAGCTTGACTTTGGCTAAATACTAGCTACTTAAAAAGCCACTTCAATTTGCACACAGATTCTCTAAGTGTGGCCTACAGACCTTACAAGTAGTAAAAGCAGTGGTGTGTGTGTGTGTGTGTGTGTGTGTATGTCTAAAATGTGTGATGGAGTGTGCCTTTAATCCTAGCACTGGAGAGGCAAAGGCGAGTAGCTCTATTGTGAGTTTGAGAACAGTAGCCTGGTCTATAGAGGACAGCCAAGTCTACACAAGAAAACCCTGTCTTGAAAAAAAAAAAAATCCAATACTACTTTTTACTTGAGAGAAAAGTGACAAATTGTCATTACTTAAGCTTGGATATTTGCAAAGATGAAGAAAGTAAGCTACTTATTTCAAAGGATATAGTTGATATTTTTGTTGCCAGTGACAATATTTGAGTTTACCAATGGAAAATTTGGATTTGGGAAAGTTCAGTTTAACTATGAACCAAACTTTTTTTTTTTTTTTTTTTTTTTTTGAAGTAGGGTCCTACTACGTAACTCCAGCTGCCCTGGAACTTGCTATGTAAACCAGGCTGGCTTAAACTCCACCTGCCTTTGCCTCCCGAGTGCTGGGATTAAAAAAGTGTACCACCATGCCTGGCCATTTCTGATGCTTTTAAAGACTTTGCTGATTGGTGATGATATTTACAAATTTTTTATGACACAAAAAGAAGTATCATTTCATATTCCTAATGACCATATCATTTACTCAAAGCAGATAGCAGTAGTCTGACCATATTGTGGTATGATGTTAGATTCACTTAGATATGGTTTTAGATTTTATATTGTAAATTATTCTTTATTTTTCTTAAGGTGCCACTTGCTGGATTTTGGCATAATATTAAAAGTAGAGTATGCACAATAGTGTTAGAATGTTAACATACACTTCTCCCAGCCCTTGGGAAACAGAGGCAGAAATTGCAAATTCAAGGCTAGTCTAGGCCCCATAGTGAGAACTTGTCTCAAAAGACGAAAGACAAAACAAAAAAACAAAATCATCCCCAAACCATTGATCTGTTTTGTGTATATTTGTATGAAGCTGACATTGTATAGTTTAGTCAATGTATCCCAGTAGTACAGAGAGAGATTATGGGCCTCTAGATGTCTTTTAGTAAGGTAAATGTGTAAAAAATTGCCAAAATGTATAGCCGTGCTTATTCTCTTAATTCACTTAGTTTTATTTTTTTAAAACATGGTTTATATTTATCAAAATAGATTTATGTTACTATTTAATGATCTAAAATTTAAAAGTTAAAAATCTTGTTTTAATTTCTAATATGTTACATATATTTTTTCCTTTGTTTTTATATATGTGTATGGCTGTTTTACCAGCATGTATGTCTGTGTGTCTGTGCACTACATGTGCACAGAGGCCAGAAGAGAGTGTCAGATCCCTTTGGTAAACTGTGAATCCTAATTAATTAGTCTTAACAATAAAAACCCGGAATCAGATATCGAGGGTGAAAGCTGAAAGATCAAAGAAGCAGAGCAGCAGCCACTTCTTACCTCTACGAATCCTCAGACTGAATGAGCCAAGATCCTGTCTCCACCCATTGTATATTCCTGTCTCTACCTCCCTGGTGCTGGGATCAAAGACGTGCACCACCACCACCTGGCTCTGTTTCTCTTTTAGACTGGATCAATCTCGTGAAGCCCAGGGTGGCCTTGAACTCCTGATCTTCCTACTTCCTCTTCCCAAGTGCTGGGATTAAAGATGTGTGCCACCACTGCTTGGCCTCTATAGTTCAGTGGCTAGCGCCACCCTCTGATCTTCAGGCAAAATTTGTCAGAACACAAACAAAATATCACATAACACCTGGGACTGGAGTTACAAATGATTGTGAGCCACCATGTGTATGCTGGAATCAGACTAAGTTCTCTGGAAAAACAGCCAGTGTTTTTAACCTCTGAGGCATGTCTCCAACTTTTACCAATTTGTTGTTATTGTAACATGAACTAAAATTTTTGGAGATCTCCAAGAGCTTTTAAGGTTTGAAAATTAAATCTTGGCAGTTTTGCTTATATTTTATTTCTTCTTACAAATGTAAATATTTGAAGTCTTTTAAACTGTTTATATATCTCACTCTCAGTTTTTCTTAACTCTTTCACAGGAGTTTGTAATCAGCATATATTGCTTTTCTTTTACAGTTCTATGATCTTTGTGAACTGTTCAGAACTGGAGGTCAGGTTCCTGACACGAACTACATATTTATGGTATGTAAACACTAGTAATGCCTAGTGTTTATTTAAAAATCAAAAGGCTTTAAAATCTGGCTTATTAGATACAAATTCTATAATAACTGCTATTTAAATGAGAAAAGGTGAGTCTGTACTTTTCTGTATTTTGTCATGTCTTCTACTTATGTATAATTGCTATGTTTGTAAACTTACTGTACAAATAGGACTGGGTTGTGACTGCCAGTAATGGCAGGAGGACCACATTGAACCTCTGGTTTAGTCTATGGATGGATGAATACATGCAGGTATAGTTTGGTATCTCATACTTTTCCCTAATACACACTTGCTATTGTGGTGGACTTTTTTTTTTTTAACTTTGCTTTTTTAATATAATGTTGAACTTTTCTGAATCCTGTGTGTGTGTGTGTGTGTGTGTGTGTGTGTGTGTGTGTGTGCGCGTGCGCGCACATATTGGACAACCTTGGCTGTTGTTCCTTAGGTGCCATCCCCCTGTTCTTAAGACAACGCCTCTCATTACCCTGGAACTCCCTAAGTAGGCTAGGCTGGCTCTCCGAAAGTCCCAAGGTTCTGCTTGTCTCTGCCTCCCCAGTACTAGATTATTACCAGCACATGGCACCATGCCTTGCTGTTTCTATGTGGGTTCTGGGGATTGAATTTAGGTAGAGGCTCATACCTGAAAGGCAAGTACTTTACCCACTTAGCTATCTTTTCAGCCCATTGATGAGAAAATTTTTGACAATTTATTTATTTTATTTTATGTGTATGAGTGTTTTGCTTGAGTGTGTGTCTGCACCACATGTGTGCCTTCTGCCTAGGGAGGTCAGAAGAGATCATTGGATCCTATGGAACTTGAGTTACAGATGGTGTGAACACCGTATGGGTCTAGAAATTAAACCCAGGCCCTCTACAAGAACAAGTGCCATTGCAAAGTTCTCTGTCACCTTCCTAATTATTAGTAGTATTTTAAGTTTTTTTTTAAGTTTATTATTATTGTTTATGTGTATGGGTGTTTTGCTTTCATTTATGTCTATATGCCACGTGCATGCTTGATGCTCATGGAGGCCAGAAAAGGATGTCATATACCCTGGAACTGGAGTTACAGATGGTTATTAATAGAACTTGGGTCCTCTGGGAAAACATTCAGTGCTCTTAACCATAGAGTCACCTCTCCAGCCCTGTATTACTATTTTTCAAAGCTATTTTCTGAATATTGGTATAATATTAGCCCAAGTCAGACATTAATTGGAAGGGCTAATAGTATTTCATACATGTAGAGTTGTGGGAGGTTTTTTTTTTTTTCTGATTTTTTTCTTTTCTTTTTTATGAGGGGGTCTCACTGTGTTGTCTTGACTGACCTGAAGCTTGCTAGGAGGACCGGGCTTGCTCTCCACTTTATTGCCTTGAGAACAGAGTCTCTCATTGAACCATAAACTCTCTGGATTTCAGTAGGTTTCACCAAGGCTTCCCCTGTCTCAGTCCCTCAGTGCTTGGGTTATAAGTGTGTGCAGCCATCTTTTTATATAGGTAATAGGGATTCGAAGTCCCTCATGCTTGTAGAGAAACAGATCCTGTATCTAAATAAGTTTTAAGAAATTATTTCTTTAAAACAACGTACAGCTCCTTATTGTTGTTCTTTGGGCTATTACAGCTATTGTATGGTTTGTAACTGTAAACTTTTACTTTACAGGGTGATTTTGTAGACAGAGGTTACTATAGTTTGGAGACCTTCACTTATCTTCTTGCATTAAAGGCTAAATGGCCTGATCGTATTACACTTTTAAGAGGAAATCATGAGAGTAGACAGATAACACAGGTGTATGGATTTTATGGTAAGACCTTCTTTTCTCTGATTCTGAGTAGTATTTTACTTTTGGGGGAAAAAGTTGTATATGTACTTTGTTTTTGTTTTGTTTTTTTCTACTTTACTCCACATTTCTACTTTACTCCACATATAGTAGAAGACTGACTACTACTACTAAGGCTTTAGTCTATATCTTTCCAAATCTGTGTGAAAAAAATATAATCTTAAATTTCCCACTTTGGAATCACTTTGAGTGCTTGTTTAAAATGCAGATTGTGGGCCTGTGAGATGGCCCAATGGGTAAAGGCACTTGCTAAAGCCTAATAGCTAGAGTTTGTTTACCAGGGCCCACATGGTGGACAAAGAGAACCTACTCCTCCTGAACGTTATTCTCTGACCTCCACACACAGGTGCTGCTGCAGCATAA